>JAUTXW010000197.1:282500-565000 GCA_030620095.1 Kuschelorhynchus macadamiae | reverse complement strand
GGCAGAAACCTGGCGCTATAGCTTCAACTAAATTTTTCTCTGTTGCTGGTACATTCAAATCTATAATTACAGAAGATATGGTGAATCTTGGTTTCCTGGTTGCTATAGGTGTTCATCATTCCACGCAAAAATGAACATGTCACAATTCAATGGAGATGTGATTGACCAGGCAAGAACGACTGCAAAATGATAAGGCAGCAGACATTTCGGACATATTGTTGATGCTGATACTAACTAATAAAACAATATGTGGTTTCTAATTGTGTAACTGTAGATGAACAACTTTTTCTATATAGAGATCGAAGCAGGTTTACGCAGTATATTCATTCTAGCTGACTAAATATGGGGTCAAGGTTTTTTGGATTTGTGATGCGAAAAATGTATTTCCAATAACTGGCCAACTGTATACTAGAAAAGGACCGGACGTGACAGGAAAGAATCAAGGGCAACGGGTTGTGAAAGATTTATGTTACCAATTCAAAAGATCCGGGAGAAATCTTACAATGGACAATTTTTTTACCGCCTTATTTTCTTGAAATTTATCCATGGTTGGAATGCTAAAACAAAATAAGTCGTGCAATCCGATGAAGATGAAATAAAACAAAGAATTGTTTTGTTTCAGCGAAAATGTGTTACTACGCTGAAAAAAATCGAATTGTCATTTTATTATCATCAATGCTTCATAATGACGGGGACCGAACCGCAAGCCAGAAATAATAATTTTGACAAAATCAGGCGTTGAGGCAATGTTGGGATATCCAACAAATCCAGCTAATCAACCTGCCACCGTTTCAAGAGCAGAAATGCCAAAGCATACTGAAAGCTGCCACATTTGTCGGTCATCAACATCTTTACAAAGAAAAACAAGAAAGAGTTGTGCTGATTGCAAACGTCCGGTTTGTAATGAAGACGACAAAACCTTAACAAAATATTAACAATGAGTAAAGTGAGGTTCTGAGAGTGTCTGTAATAATTTGGTAATAAAAAATAAGTTTCTCTTTAATTTAGATGTAAATATAAAAATTGGTCATTAAGTGTCAATGAAGACAATTATATGATAAACTTTCGTAGGTACCCTTCGTGCATTTACGTGGTATACTTTTACTTTTTCGTGAAATTCAAACTCCTTTCTTAATATTATATGAATCAGACGTAAGCTCGGCTTAAAATTTAGAACTTAGGGATAAACTAAAAATACAGTCAAATGTCCCGAAGAAAAATATAAAAAATATTTGAACAAAAATTGAAAAGGTACCCGGGTACCTAACAATACACATAAAAGTTAAACTATAAAATGTACAATATATACGATTATATATCATATTCAGTCCATCCGACAGAACCGTTTTTCACAAAGGTTTACACACAGCACGATTGGGCCAAATGTTGTCAGTAGTGAGATTTATGTCTGCTTACTTAGAAATAATTTAAAGCGTATTTTAAAGCTATTCAATGTTTTATGTTTTAAAGATACAAATAAGAGGATGTTGCAGAATGGCATCTCTAAGCGTGATGTGAGTTTGGCCTGAGTTGAATCTCTCGATGGATCCCAACATCTACTGAAAAACGGTAAAGTTGGGAAATATTTAGCGGATCTTTTATGCATTTGTTGGATCGTCTTTTCGGTGTGTTTTTGGTCTTTGGCTGTACTCACTCACTGTACTTGGCGATTTAGGAACTGTCTAGCATTTTTAGGTGTCACAAAACCTACAGGATAGTCAGTAAACATTCATACATTAATATTAATTTAAAAATTAATTTTAAACTAGTTGTTGATCTACGTTAATCTAAAGATAGGAATGCACTTTCTTGCTGCCATTTGTTTGAAATTAATATAAGAGGTAGATTTAAATGTGCCTGGCGAAATCGTCTTTTGTGTTACATTAGCGATGAAACCTCAGCGCTCCGGATGATGCCTATCCACTTAAGCAAGGAAATATCCATAATATACTGTATCAAAAACTAATAACTACTGTTTAATTTCTTGAAAATTAATAAAATATTTTGTTACCCAGTGACCACTGATTGTGATTTAAAATAAACTTTTTAATATACCATCATAGTTATGTGGATTATTTTACTATATCTTGGTATTTCGTAATTTTTTACATGCTAAAAGATTGTAAATGTGGTATACTTCAAGGCGCGAAGAGTAGAGGATCAGGGTGCTCTGTTGTATTATGCTTCATATTTAGCTTTCAACCCGCATATTTCTCAACAAAGGAAAAACTGCCAATGGAGGGATATTTGGATTTGTACCTGTGACTGGGTCAATTGGAGTTAAAAAAATCGTAGTGGGCAAAGTAACATTTTTTAATGAAATACTCTGTATATAATTATTCGTTTTTTTACATTTTACTTAGATAAAACACACTGTACCCACACTTTAGTTCTAACCGCCATTGTTTTCAAATTACTGACGTTTAAAAATTGATTGCAGATTCTCAGCATACACTGAATTGTTTCTAGTTTAAATACATATCAAATAAAAGTATACCGAAGAGACTTTGTACTAATTTCGCCACACCAGTATTGGAATCTCGAAAACTGCTCTATAATTAAACAAGGAAAGTTTGAAACATCTCTTTCACTAAATTATTGCCGCCTATTGCCATTAGAAAAAAGTAAGCTGTATAATTAAAAATTACGAACATTTTAGCTTTTATTACTTCCCCATATATCAGCCAATTATTTTTAATACATTATAAAGGCTATATCGGAGAAAAAATCGAATCGCAAACTGGGTTTAATCGACGTTTTGGTGTTCCTAAAATACTAAAAATATGTTTTTAAAAAACAATAAATATAATATCTGTACGGATAGGTGTATGTGTAAACAAAATTTTGTCGAACCATAACTTGAGAACGGTCCAATCGATTCGTTTCAAAGTTACCCCAAAAAAGTCTAGGTCTAGTACATGGCCTTAGGGCTTCAATATTTTTAAGGGGTATAAAAAAATCATATTTTGAGAATGCATAAATCAAGAAAAGTCAAATAGAAAATAGAGTTAAATAGGTAATATTCTGACATTGAAAGTCATTAGCATAGATACTTGATTTCTTTTTCGATTAAATATAAAAATAAAAAAAGAATATTGAAAAACGGTTAAAATGTCAAACTTTTTTTTAAGCTTCACAGTATAGCCTTCGGGGGATGAAGCGGTGAAACATGTTTTTTGTTGTTTTTTGTATATACAAATATATTTTTTTGACTATACAGTGTAGCTCTAGCATCATGAGACATTATAAATTGTTTTTCAGAAGTATTTAGTTTGCTTAAAAAACAGTAAAAACGACCTGAAAACGAAAAAAAAAGTGTTTAACTTTTTAACAAACGATGAAATATTTCAAATTTCTTTAATTTTCTTGCATATAAAGAATATTTTTTCCATTATACAGTGCAGCCCTAGCGATATGAAGCAACTTCAGAAAACGAAAATATCTTTTGTTTTAAAGCGGTTAGCTAGAAAAAACAAACAGTGAAACGTGTCAAATTTCTTTGATCTATTTGTATATACATTTTTTTTTACTATGCAGGGTAGCCCCAGAGTATACAAGAGCACCTTAAAATTGTGCGATTATTTTTTTATTTCCGAGGGGTTTAGCTTTTTTCCCTCTATAAACTGATAATCTAAAAAATTGGAACAGCTCCCTAAAAATAGAGTTTAAATTTAATTTTTCTTATATTAAAAAAAAGGCAAAATACACCAACTTCATTATATTTTTTGCATATAAATCTCAAATGGACAAAACCATTTACGTTAACATATGTAATGAAATACTAGTCGGTCAAAACACAATTTTTTAAGCTTAGTCTTAAATATGGGAGTATTTTTAACGTAATAAGCAAATCACATGGTTTATTTACTATCGGAAATACAAAAAAAAATTAAATTAATAAATAAATAAAATAATATTTAAAAAAAAATTATTCAGACTTACATACATTTTCATCAGAATACATGTCGGATCTTATTGCAATCAAGGAAGAAAATGTATTTAAAAAATGTCGTGGGCCATGGACGATAAACAAAATAAGGATTTTTATCTGTCAGATAAATTCAGATGTGTGAAATTATTTGTCTGTGCATAAGTCAAATTACAATAATTAGTTTTGAAAAAAGTCTCTTCTTTCTCATATAAAATGCAGAGGTACGAACATTTTGAAAAATACATTATGTTAGAATGCTATATTGAATGTCATAAAGATCGTTGCGCTGCGTCAAATTTATATCTATTTATATCCAGAACGACCTGAGCCAAGTCTGAAGATCTTTTCACGCGTTCAAGACAATCTGATAAATTTTGGAAATTTTGAAAGAATCGGGGAAAAAAACATAAAAAGAACAATGAAAATAACAAAATATATGTAATTGGATGTGTCACTGCAAATCTGAGCACATCATGCAGGGGGAATGGCTATTGCACTGAATATATTACGCGTTCAATTAAAAGATATAGTAATCCAACTCCGCCAAATGAGAATGATAAAAAGCCACCATTAGGTAGTGTTGTTCTTCCCTACATACATGGCACTACAGACAAAATAAGACGATTACTTCGGCGGTCCAACATACGTACAATCTTCAATAAACATAAAAATATTGGTCAATACTATCGATCCCCGAAAGATATTTTACCTTTTTAAACTCAAGGCGTATATAAAATTCCTTGCTCCTGTGGAGAAGTGTATGTGGGAGAAACAGGAAGCTCAATATCAACTAGAGTTAAGGAATATGGACGATGTATTAAAAAGAAACAAATCCTTCAATCTGCTGTAGCTGATCACCCTCATAACACTGGTCATATAATAAATGTAAAGGAAAGCAAGGTTCTAGCATCGGTTCCAGGTTTTATTAAACGAAAAATAAGAGAATCTATTGAAATGTTTAAACATACAAAAAATTTCATTGGAGATACGGGTTATGGTCTACATCACACGCGGAAACCGATCTTAACACAGGGTCACGGTTCGGCGAGCACAAGTCGGGTATAAAAGCCCATCTCAATCTCTTCGAGCTCATTCAGTTTTCAGATCTTGTGGAGTAAATTTCCCTGAAGATGTCTCGTGCAATCGAAGGCGAAACGCCGGATAGTAATTCCAGTTTGACACGGTCTAACTTCAAGAACCATGATTTCTTAATTGACTAAAGCCGTGAAAGCTTCCGTCCTATGTAAACGACTGTTTTAAATCCAGCAAAATTTGAAAACCACCCGTTAGCTCCGTGACGGGGTTGCGTTAGCCATGATCTGTTTGTGCCATTATAGCCTTCTGAAAAAAGAACTCGAGGATGATGTGTCAGATTTTTAATATCTCTTATGGTTTGCAATTTTTCCATTAGAGACAACCAATTTGAGAAACCCTGCACATCTCATAGAAAAAAGAATATAATATCTTTCTTAATATTATAATATGGATTCTATTTAGAAAATTGAAATAATATGTGATGATTCCGGCTAAATAGTGTAAATAGCACTTGCTGAATGGAAATACGAAGTTTCAAAAACTAGCAATATATATTTTTTCACTATAATTCGAATAAATTACCCTAAACAAAACAAAATAATTGAAAGAAAATGTGTATACTAATAAAATTAAAGTTAATTAATAGTAATGATCTTCATTTTCCTTAAATTAGAGAACCAAATTATATCACTATATTATAACGCCATATAACACAGTTTTTAATAGTATAAAAGTTTATATAACTAACTATATATTTTTGGCCAGATTTAGGAGCATGACAAATGAACAAATCAATTTTTCAGCGACAAATTTTTGCCTAGTTTTAACAAATCTATTTCACAGATCTTGCTATCGTTACGAATTTAGTGCTTATTACCATAAAGCAATGATTTCGAAGGACAGTAATTTACACCACACATTATGAGCTGTACTGCTGTAGAACCTTGGTTTGACACAATAAGCCACTTGGGCAAGTTACACACTAATAGAGCCCGCGCTTTATTTGGATGTTTGTGTAACACTGTTTGCACGTACGCAGCAATGCTAAAGACAAAATTAATACACAATCAATACCTAGTAAATGTCAGCTAAATTTCTGCCCTGTAATAGATTACTAAGATTATGTAACCAGTATCATATATATTTTAGGTTCGTAGATGACCAGCGAAACCTCGTTGCAGATTAAACTTGCGCATTGGTATAAAATTTTTCGGCTTTTGCCGTTTAAATTAATTTAAGAACATCACCAAACACATAATATATAAGCGAAACACATGAATCATGAAACAATTAATAACTATGTTATAGATATTCCGCCCCTCTTGGGCAGGATAGAAATAATAGCCGTTAGAGTCTGAGTTGATAACTTGACTTTAAAGTAGGCTTCAGGCCCGTATTATGTTTCCACTTTTGACAGTTTGACAGCTGTCAATCTAAATCAGGTATATCAAAAATACTATGTAGTATGCAAAATCATAAACTAATATTTTTTAATATACGGTTTAAATGTTGTACTAAAAATTAGCTTCGACAACAAACTATCATATATTTTTATCAGAGACATTAAAGATTCTATCTACTATCTAAAACCCACAATCAAAATTTTAAGCCATTTAAAACCATTTTGACAGCCTCTATATTTTATATATATGGTTTAAATCACTAAAGGCCCCGTCTAATGACGAAATCCCAAAACGATATGCAAAAAATATATAATATAGAATACAAAAACTATAGTTTCTGAAATTAAAAAAAACAATTTCACTTTTAAAGAGTTGTTGTACCAAAAATTGTTTTTGTATGCAAAAAAGAAGAAATTTGATGTGTTTCCCCGTTTGATAAAAATCACAAACGCCTTTGAAATATTTTTTTTTCATTTTCATGCATAGTGGGAAAAATGTTTATATGTCCAAATGATTAAATATATTTCACGGATGTCACCCTTTTTAGGCAAATTTAGTGGTAATGGCAAGATTTTTTTATTTTCAGATAATCCCCTAGAGCTGCTCTATATATTTAAAAAAATGTTTTTATAACAAAAAAAAAAAAAGAAACTTTTTTGTATATAACAATCCCTTCTCGTATATTTTTTTTCAAGGGACTGACTCATATAATGAACAAAATATATGTATTTTATGTAGAAAAAATAAAATACAGAGTATTTCGCCGTTATTCGAAATATATGTTTTTTGAAATATATGTAAAAGAAGAAAATAATATACTACATACGTAGGTGGAAAGTGTTTTATTCATGTCTAGACGAAAAGATGGTTTATCGAGGCGCGTAGCGAAATAAAACTCGGGGTATTTTTTCAGTGTAGTTTAGTTCAAACTAACCTATAAGATTGTTTTGTTTACTTGAATTATCAAATAATAGCTAAATTGGTTAAGTGAGAACTGCACGCAAAAAATGGAAAATCAGCTACAAGGTCTAGTCAGTTCAAAGTAAGATGAAAAGTAATGATGTGTAAAGTGATCAAAAATACTTGGATAAATGTCCAACTATCTGGCAAATAGTTTTTCTAATATCCGCTCTTAAGAGATTCTTTTCAAAACTGTTTACAACGGTGACATTTCTATAAATTTTGAATAATAAGAAGATTTAAATCCAACGGCAACCTAATCATCTCATCACTCATCTTTCTTAGGCAACCGTCCAGCAGATTTATTTCTCAGAACTTATAGGACATATGTTATAGCTGCACAGGTAAAATTACTACGCTCTAAACGGACAGATTGTTAAAAAGCCTATGAAAAGCTATTAAATAATGACAGGCTCTGCATGAGGCTGTCAAATAATACTGGTAAATGTCTCCAAACTAAAAAGAGCTTCTTTTCATTTGATTGAGCAATACCCGCAAAGTTGACTAAATTGCCAGACCGGCAGAAAGTATAAACATTTTTGCGTAGGTGGGGACTAACCTATGTTAGGTGGCAGCAATAATCAAAATTTTTAAATAGAATAGGGAGTGCCAGGGATATCCAAGGATATTTTCGCAAGGAGACGTCACTACTCTCTCTGTCGAGTAAAGTATACCACACAGATCTAAAACATCGATTAAAGGGAAAGGTATGTCAAAAGCAGGCCATTTTCATGGATATACAGAGTTGTAGCCAACCGCGAAAGATCATTGCACCGTTTCCATAGTTACTCACATTCTTTTCATATACTCAAATTCGTGTGCCAAACTTTAGAAATCTGGGAATTTGGACAGAACATAGCCACCGAAGGAAGCAACATAATTATATAAAGCTAAGTGATATTTGTCTAAATATAGGTTGCGACCCAGAAGGAAAGACATAAACTTTCTGTTGTACTTCTGTTTAATTAATCGAACAATCCATTCTAGGGGAGCGCTGGCCTACCATGCCCAGCCTAAACGCAGTCGCACTGGCATCGGATTGACGGAATGGATGGAGCAATGATCCCAGGGAAGACCCATAACAATCCAAATGGAGTTTAGGCGCTGAGCTTTAATGAACCAAAGTTCCTACATCATAAAATACAGATAATGTAATAATAAGTTATTAATGTTTCCGTAATTTTATTTTTACATTAATTAAAATGTTGCCCCTTAATTCTGATTCAAATTTGTATTAACTTTGGGCATCATAAATTCTTCGATTTTTGTACATACTGACATAAATCATTTTATATAAATAAATCAACAATCATCAACTTACATTTTCTCTAATTATACGACTACCTTTTCGCAAGCTTCGTTAACTAAATCTATTTGACTTCATACCATTTTGTATGCACAATGTTTATTTAAACAACAGAACATTGTTATGTTTATTTTAAATATAAAAATATTAGCTACCCCGCGTTGTTTGATCCCTCTAACCTAAAAGAATGTTATGAAAATCATTTTGTCTCACATAATTCAAAATATTTTCAAGTTGCCGATGACAAACTATTCATTTGTGCCGGAAAGTGTAAAGTAGTTGGATTCATCAAAAATCCAGTCACGTCTTGCTCATTCCCCAGTAAATGGTAAAAGTTTTCCTGGGTTTTCTAATTTCTACTCTCGGTTTTCAGACCGAATATTTGTTTCAGCTCCCTTCAGTTCGCCTAATAACAGCTCGTTGTGGGTATGAAGCATGACAAGGAAGTAAAAGCTTTTAGTTTCTTTTCGAATTTTTGATGGTACGTGATTTGACAAATTCGGTAACACATCGACTTGGAGTTTCTAGTGTGATTCAGAGTGTATTATTTACCTTGGAAAAATTGGCTTTGGATTTCTGCGTCTTTATATTTTTCTCAATAAAAAAACGAAGTCCAAATTAGCCGAAGAATCATTTGCAGCTAAAGTTTAACAATGTTTGAAAAATATATTTAAAACTACCACAAAACTTTAAAATTAAATTAAATTTTTTTTCTGCCAAACTTTGATGGATATTTGCGTCAAATTGTTTAAAGTATAGAGCAGTCAGTTCTTCAAGTAAAATATTTGGAAAAAATAATTCAAATATTTTTTGGTATTTGACATATTGTACTTCAAATATATTTTATTTTATGGTAACTTTATTTGAAATTCAATTACTTCCTTAAAAGTAGTTGGTGTTTTGTACTTGATTTTTCAAAGTATATATGAATATTTTACTTAAAATTCGAACGTGATTAAGGTACCAAAATAAGTAATTGAAGTAACGAAAAGGTATTTCAAATATTCTGAGGTTTTTAAATCAAGAACTTTGCGCGTTTAAATTTGAGTTTAAGAAATAGAGGTGATCTGTTTGCTTATGCCCTTGCTGCTCGCTTACTGGGAGAAAACTATGATCCCTCTTTGTCCATTAAGGATATTAATCGTTTCACAATGAATCGACATAAGAGGTTTTCAGGATTACTTCTAAGAGTCATCTTTTATTTGGCACTATCCGTTTGGTAAGTAATTAGTATATTTAATTAATGAGAAACTATTATAGTTAACGGGGTGTTCTTTGTCTGTTTATAAAAAAATCAAAGTGACGAAAATAGTACGCCATTATGTTCGGATATCGAATAAGGAGAATAAATTATACGGACCCTACACAAGTATTCTTCTAATTTATATATCATTCTGAATTTTGTTAACCAAGTGGACGTAATTATAATAAAAATAATAGGAAGGTTATCAGCTTTGTTTTTTTTTGTCTTTGCCGACTTTGACATAAGCGGAAAAAATGCCCAACAAGATTTCTTCCCGATTCGCTAAGAGGTTTGAGTTATCATACCAACGTAAATCATATTCATACGTATTTTTTCAGGTATTACTTAGTATCGCTAATAAAAGTGTCACCTTATTCAATATTTTGTTTTCATAATTTTTTTTCCATAATTACTTTTACAATATCTGTAAATGTATCTACTCTCTATGCCCATCTTTTTCTCAAGACTATTAAAAATCTTTTAAACTATGTATTTGATTTGAAGTTGCAAAAGTGTTTTTTCTTTAATAAATAATTTTAGAATATTTATGATGTTTTTATATATTCTGTTTTTTTAACCCTTCACGATTCTCTTCTAATTTTACTTGATTTTATGGTTTTAATAATTCAATTAATATTTTTTTTGATCAAATGTCATTTTTTGCGCCTGGATATTAAATTTAAAACCTGCAATGCTACGTTGATATTGTTTTTATGTTACCCTACGCATCTCATGAAGATTGTCTAGCTTTCAAAAAGAGAACGAAGATCGGATTGGCTACATTTGCTTTATACTTTGGTAGTGGTAAAACCAAATGACTATACGCGGAATATACGTCAACATTTGGAAAATAAAAGATACTCTAAATAGATCTCAGCACCGACGCGCTCAGTAGGTTTGGGATCCATCGAAAAATATGAACAAAAAACCATAGAAAAACATCATTTAACTGAAAAAGTACCATGAGCAAAAAGTAAGTTCACATAGGTAAAAAGAAACAAAAAAAATTATAAGTACGTACTCAAAGTGATTGTTACCCGGTACCAAAATAGGCTTCTTATAAGTAAAAATCACAAGCCATTTGAAACCAATTTATACAGCAATCTGACAGTTTGCTAGTTGATTCTGATTAGTTTAAAATCTATCTTAAAATATTAGCCAGTTTAAAATGGATTTGTCTTATTTTCCTAAATCTGTATGTGCTTGCAATACTTTTTAGTAATTCAAATAAAATTTCTACATCAAATACTTGTAAAAGTATTTGAAATACTTGAATTACTTTACTTGACAAAAATCAAGTACAATTACCAGTTACTCGATACTTCAAATACTTTTAAAATTTGAAAGTACTTGTTACTTGGTTTGTGTTGTTGATTTCGTAAGTATCCAAATAAGACCAATATACTTCAAATACTTTTTGTCAGTACTTGCGACAGCTGTGTTTATATATAAACACGTACACTGCGTATATTAGTATCACACAAATCTAAATAAAAACAAAATTTTGTTATTTCTTTTTTATTCTAGGACTATAAAGGAAATTTATAGGTTTTTAAATCTCAAAAGCATCATCCTACATCATCTAATATATTTATTAAAATGCATTTTGCTTTTTAAGCAAATAAAAATCAATTAACTCTAGTCTTTCGCACCTCGCACGAATGTACGATTATTAGTGTCACAATACTTGTGGTCCTAATTTACAGACCGTGTTTCTATTCAATATATATCGGGTTAATTAGCTTTCGGGATATCAAACTAGTTGATTGTTTCTGGCATAATTAAGAGAAATGCTGAACTCCCGACAATGATTTTGACGTTAATTGGTAATTATCTGGTTGTGGTATACAAGATGTGAACTAAACCCTCCATTATCCCTTTAGATGTGGATGCAAGAAATAAGATTATCCGTTATAGCAGTTCGGCAGTTTTATTTATTAAACAAGCGATTACAAATATACGCTTTACAAGTTCTATAATATAATACTTATTGTTGTTTCTCTTCTAGATATTTGCATTAAGGCGGTTCTTTTATGATTTATATAGGGTGGGTACATAATAGTATTTTTTTTTAATATTAATTTGATATCTCGTCAACATGTATGTGGTAACATTTCTCAGCTTTTAATATTTTAAATTCATATTTGAAAGTGCTATAGAGTTTCAATTTTTTGCGAACCACTTAAGACTTGCACTATTTTGGCCGAAAGACTGCAAATAAAAAGATCTATTGTAGCCAAATTCCGAAAAGTAAAATATTTTAAATTAAATAATTCAAATGTTTAAAATTAACCTATATGAATAAATATAATTTATTAATTACCGATGTCAATTACGCCAGTAGAGATGATAAAAAGCGCTTAATGGGTTGTTGTTATTAGTATAATGGTCCATGATTTTGGGACCTTATACGTGAATAAGCTTATCATAGGCTGAATAATATGTCCAAATACTCCGAATAGTTCACAGATAAAGCATTGGTCTATAATAGTTCAGTCGGTGCGGTCCCGACGTCGTTGCCAGGTCTATGTGAGTTTACTTGTATAACATAATTGTCACTCCTTATTATTTATTATGGCTTTAATGATGGTTTTATCGACGAACCTGGGCTAACCCAACGCATAGCAAGCTAGACCCACTTAACAATATAGGTTTTTTAAAACAAATAAAAAAAATTTCATTCGCGTCGCACATGTTATATGATGTAGGCTGAGAAGCCATTGATAGATACCATTACTCCACGAAGTTCACATCGAAAGTTCACTGAATGAGCAGACCTTTGTCCGAATGGCTTTAAATTTCCTTCTAATTAACATATAAATAGTATTTACATTATAACTCTGAAAAAGACGCCAAATAAACGTCGAAACTGCGGCCCATTAAATACAGTGGGTTTGTTTTTCTTGTCCTTTTCCTCGCTACCACTTCACTGGAATATACTACGAGATATTTTTTTAACAACTAAACAATATTTTGTTTAATTTCTCACAAGATAGCTACACTATCATCCAATAATAACTAGCAGGAATTGATTTTAAAATAAAATTTAGAACTTGTTTTCAATATTTTACTTATGCTGCACAGAATATCAGTTGAACTTTATTATATTGTAAAAGTCGGTTGTTACAGATACTGCTATAAAGCCAAAAGAACAAATCTCCTGCACATTTTCTACGGCTTAACAATTTAGTTTCGCTTCATTAAAGTGGTAAAACTCTAGGGAGTTGTACAGCTAGCTTAGAGTTGCTGTTTTATTATAGAAGGTTCGTAAAGTATTACTTGGATATCATTACGATAAAAGTGAGTTAAAATAATTAATGTTTAGTTCCAAAGGAGTTACCAGTATGACATTATCTTGCTGTTTTATTAAATATCGTTTATTTTTTTCTTTAATAATACAATGTAGGGTAAATAATTTTAAACTATATAGAGCTAAATAGATTTGGTTGGGGGGAGAGAATTACACGTTGTATTTATTGCTGTTACGAAACTTATATCGCTACAAGTTCCCTTAAGTTAGTTGTTCGAGCTTATTTTTAATTATTAACTAGAACGAAGAAGAGAGGTATCCGGTGGGAAGCAAGGAGTGCGTTTGCTCCTCTTGCGGCGATTCCAACGGGCATTAAGGCACTTAGGTGCAATCTACATCTGTTGGGTTACTGTCTGTTATACATTTATAAAAGTGCAGTGGGGCGCATACGAAAAAGAAAAGAATTATGGAACACAAGTGAAAGTTAAAGCGATAGTCGATGTTCTCAGATACTTCTTATGGTACAATTTTTGATTTTTCGGTAGGCAACATTGATAGCATAAACGTACCTATTAAATCATCTGTTTAAGTTAGGTTTGCTACAAAAGAAACTATAGCATACTTGTTGGTTATGACGAGAGAATCAGTTTTGAGTCAAGTGAGTCTAGTATCAATTTCTAGAAAAAAGCTGCAATCAGACGCGTTATTTCTAATACTGAACGTAAAGCACTTCCAACTTGTAGAACATAATGATCAGTTCTTACTTCGTTCCTCAATGCTGTTTTTTATAATTATTTAGGTAACAAATTTTCTCAAAGTAGTATAAACTTTAGTTAATAAAATCTTGAAGCGTGATTTTTTTCACGATTACAATAGTAACAGTAATAAACTTATGAAGTACATAAAAACTAAAACAATACCCACTCAAAAATTTAATGTTAAAAATGGCCAGTGTAACTCGCTTTTCCCTCTCTTGAAAATAGCTGTTATTTGAAAATGTAAACTAAATATTTGAAGAAAAATAATTCTTAAAACTTACAAAACTCAAGTATTTTAATCCATATGTGAAAGAACTGCACTTTATGAAATGCCCTGCAGTTAGAAAAGTACCACAATTAACCCATCCACTCTTAAGAACATCTTCATTATATAGGAGTCATGTGAGGTAAAACATTATTCTTAGGTCTGCAAGTGTTCAAAAATTTGTATTCTTCATTAAATTCTATCACAATTACGAATGGCTCTTATTTTAAA
The DNA here is from genome assembly GCA_030620095.1 of Kuschelorhynchus macadamiae. Classification (NCBI taxonomy): domain Eukaryota; kingdom Metazoa; phylum Arthropoda; class Insecta; order Coleoptera; family Curculionidae; genus Kuschelorhynchus; species Kuschelorhynchus macadamiae. The sequence goes on along the minus strand of JAUTXW010000197.1, from coordinate 550,618 downwards.
ATAGGTTAATTTAAGATCTTCGTTCTTTGGGGGGTGAAGTAAGGTTAGAAAACACTTCTCCAAGGAAGTTTCGCTCGATCCCACTATCCATTTAATCTTTTTTATCAAAGGATCGTTTAGACGTAATCTTTAAATTTCTAATGAAGAAATAAATGAAAAAAAAAGATTTGTGCCACATTTTTAATTTTTATCATGATTTTTCTTAACTGGTCCAAGAAATAAACAGCCACACTGTATATATAAAATTTAATTTTTGGAAATATGTATGTCGAAAAAAACTAAAGGAATCGTATTCGCTAGACCCAAGAAACATGGACGATAAATATATATATATATATATATATATATATATATATATATATATATATATATATATATACATATACTATAACAATCATAAAGAAAATGTAAGACAAGGTAATACGCAAAAAAATATATTGCAATGCCATACACATCTCAATTATCTGAAAAATTAAAACATATCTTAGGAAAATATAACATAATTGTGTGTCATAAAGCCCAGAACCTGATAGGCTCCCTATTTACAAAATTAAAAACACAAATTCCTAAAAATTAAAAAGCACAAAACACGAATTTAATTTTTCTGAAACCAAAATCATTGATGAAGATAACCTGTATCAGAAATTAATTATCAAAGAAATGATTCATATAAAAAAAGAAAAAATGCATGCCTACTATGACAGGCGAAACGTCAAGTTAATCCCATTGTTTCATTTTGCAAATAAACCTATACCCTTACCCTAGAAAGAAGTTCAATTAATATATATATATATATATATATATATATATATATATATATATATATATATATATATATATATATATATATATATATATATATATATATATATATATATATATATATATATATATATATATATATATATATATATATATATATATATATATATATATATATATATATATATATATATATATATATATATATATATATATATATATATATATATATATATATATATATATATATATATATATATATATATATATATATATATATATATATATATATATATATATATATATATATATATATATATATATATATATAATATATATATATATATATATATATATATATATATATATATATATATATATATATATATATATATATATATATATATATATATATATATATATATATATATATATATATATATATATATATATATATATATATATATATATATATATATATATATATATATATATATATATATATATATATTTTCTTGGGATATGGTTCAAGTCGTACAAGGTAATGAAAACTATTTTATTTTCTTGAAATATCTATTATTTATCAGATGTGTCGGCCGATTTTCAGCCTTTCTCAATGGAATAGTAACAAAACTAAAAAGATATATAAGATGTAGATGCTATTGTAATAATATTTAAAAATTATAATAATAAAAGAACCTTAGTCATTATGAGTTTTACTCACTTTTCCGTTTCAGGAGATTGCATCGCACAATTAGGTAATTGTTAATAAATACATAGTAAATTTAATTATTCATGACATGCATATAGATAAAATAGATTCACAAACAAATTAAAATTGTGAACATATTTTCCTATTTTTTTTTATATTTTTTTTTAGTTTTCTTATATTATATTTTAAAACATGAAACAAGGAGTCTTATATCGAGGGAGAAGATACATTTAATATTTTCATTGATAACAGGATTCGACAAAATTTTCGCAATGGCACAGTACAGGACATCGTGCCCGTCTTGGGACTCGAATGTCTCCGGATACAATCCTGATGTTGAGAAGACTTTTTTATTGTATATAATTGCACTCTATTAATAATTTTCGTTGGGCAGATAAAGCGATAAAGCTTTTTGATACAATACAAAATCGTTACATACCAAAATTAATCAACAAAATTTTTAAATCACGAATTCATATACACAATAACACCATAGAAAACACCAACAATCAAAATAAAAAAGACAAAATCAAATTCTTAACACTGCTGTACGTAAACAAATTATCCGAAAATATTCAATCATGTTTCACTTAATAAAAACTATAGTAGTCTAAAATCCAAAACGCCTAAAATAAGAAAACCCACACTGCATACGAAATTCCTTGCTCTAACTGCAATAGCGTATATATTGGCCAAACAAGTCGGTATTTACAAAATCGTCCAAACGGACAAGGTTACGATAAAAATAATCAAACCGCACTTTCGAAACATGTATTTGAAAACAACCACAATTTTAACTTTGGAGACACACGTATATTAAAAACTGAACAACACATAAAAGAGGGAAGTTTTAGAAATGATTTTCATCAAAAAGAATCCACACGCGATAAATTCCAAAACAGAACAGATATTTAAAATTTAAGTAAACTTTACAATAACATTTCTTGTCACAAAAAATATTTTAATTAAGTATAATAGAAAAAGAATATTAACATTAATATTAATAATAATAATTAACAAAAAATTTATAAATAAAGTGCAATTAAAAACAATAAAAAATTTAAAAGTCTAACAGCGGGAGTGGATCCGGAGACCTTCGAGTCTCTAGACGGGCAAGATGTCATGTACGCTGCCAGGGCCATTGCATAAATGTTGTCGAATCCTATTGTCAATGAAAATGATAAAAATATTTTAATTTCAATGAAGATACAGTATCAGATCAAAATTACACCGATTGTAAACCTGAGTCATGGTGCGGTAAACACAAGTCAGGTGTAAAGAGCCCGCTTAGATATCTGATGCTCTTCAAAAATTTATTCAAATTTAATACGATCCCAGAAACCATGTTTTTTTCGCAAACCGAAGCCCCGAAAGCTTCCCTTTTATTTTATATGTGTCCCCTAGTTATTATTGACTAGTTAATATAACTTACCTTATTTAAAATTCCCCGAGCCTTTAGTCTTATTTTTAATATATTCATCTACTGATAGTTAAAATATATATTAGGCTAACAAGCAAACGCGAAATTAATTATATTTTATTATATGCCAGTGTAATATTTAAGATATCTCGATTGATATTACCATAGTGTCGACGAGGCCAATGATCGATCCTATTGTAACTGTACCTATTCTGTTCGTATCGCAAATCTATTGCTATACAAGGCTATCAAAATCAGACCTAAGGCTTAAATTGGCAATATTGTTGTTTGTAATCGAATACTAAATTACGAATTGGTAGTATTTAAAGGGCACAATATCCTATTGCTCTGTAATTGCAGGAACATAAATAGCCCTAAGGAATTTAGAAGTTTGTTAATATCATTTTTATGGGAATTTAAATTCTGTTCTATTGATAATGAGTTGAAGTAATAGTATTATTTATATTTTGATTCTAATATACTTACAGATCTTTACTGTGTTAGGTTTTTTAATTGATTTCTTTTGTTTATACCACTATATATTTGCGAAATTTGGAATAACCTTTTGCTGAAATCTGGAATCTCTTAATGATCAAAACCCGCAAATCCTATATCAGATCTAACTTCCTAAAAACTCGAAATCTGGCTAACCGCACAATTTATACACATCCGATTCGTATAATAGACGAAGGTTTCTTATTTATATCTCAAATTTGACAATGAAAAAACATTTATATTAAAATCTAATTTTTGAACTCTTTCTTCTAAAAATTCTATGACTGTGCCACTGTGGAAGAAACTGGTGAGCCCATGGCGCAATTGTCTAATTGCTGGTAAAACTCGTTTTTATACTGGAAGTTGTTATTTAAAGTCATGATTTTTAACGCTTATATAATTCGTTGTAAGTTTAAGTTATTATTATTATTTCCACACCTAGTAATTTAGTAACACCTATATAATATGTTTTCAAACCTTTTTATTGGGCGCCATTTTGTTCTACCATATTGCATCCTTACCAATATTTTGTCAGTTTTTACATATGTCACAGATAGAGAAAACCTGTTTTTCGGCCTTGAAACGTAAATATCTGAAAAAATCTCAAAGGGTGATATTTTCACGATTGCAATACTTCCTTTTTACGAGGGAAGTAAAAAGAAGATTTAAAGGATTTAAAAATGTTTTTTTAAATTTTCTCTTAAATCCTCTCGGTTGCTTTCAACGCTTAAAAAGTCAACTTAGTTACTTTGTTTTAAATTGCAACCCTGAGTTTTTTATTCCACTGAATTTGAATTCCTACTTAGTTGTCAACACGTCTGTTGTTGTCAAACAGTTTTAATATTTTCGTATAGTATTAGGGGTAAATATAAGACACGTTGCAAATCAGGTAATCGCAAAATTTTAATGTGCAATATTAATTGCAAAACCTACATAACAAAAAAATATTACTAAAGTAAATGTTCACAGAAAAAAGTTCTAAAAGGGAAAGGAGGTCAATGAATATTATTAATCCTATATCAGGTTCAGAGAGACGATTCTTCACGCTAACATGATATTTGTTTTCTTATTCCCTAAAAACTCGAAATCCAGCTAACGGCACAATTTATTAGAACACATCCGATTCGTACCACAGCCAGCCTATACCGGCTTCTTCCGAATGGCTCTAATTTTACAATAAAAAATAAGTTATATTAAAATCTACCTTTTCTCTTTGTTTTAAAAACTCCATGACTCTTTGTTTTAAAAACTCCATGACTTTGTGCTACTGAGGAAGAAACTGGGGAGCCCATGGCGCAGCTGCCTAATTGTTGGTAAAATTGGTTTTTATACTGGAAGTTGTTATTTAAGGTCACGAAATTTAACGGTTCTATAAATTCATTGTTACTTTATCTCTGTTTCTGTGAATTTATTAGGTAGATTAGTATGTAAAGAATTTATATCTAAAGATATAAGTTTGGAGTTTAATGGTAGTTCTACTCAGTCAATAAAGTGTTTAAAAGTGAAAGAATCCTTTATGTATCAACTGCTTTTTCCTGTGATGTTTGACAAATATTTTGAAAGGTCATAGAAAGGCGATTGAATCATTGATCTTAGTAGTATGTTTGGTTAATACAATTTGGGTAGTTCTAAGCTTTTTACAAATTGATTATTTTTAGTTTGAAAAAACGTCCAAATTTTGCACAAAAGTTAGATGTAGTATAGGGATAAAAAATAATTTAAAAAATGGGTACATTTCGTTTTCCCGGATCTTGCCTTGCTTTAAGTTCTCCCATTTATTTGGAATGGTAATGTAAGATCGTATTTAGTTTCATATGTAGTAGTATATTTAGTAAATACATATGCAAATTGTGTTATCTTTCACTTCACAAGAAAAGGCAGCATTACTTGTGAGGAAACTTCTGTGTATTTGGGTAAAATCAATCTATAAGGGAACATCACTCCTAAATCCCTTTATCCACAAAAGCGAAAAAGCACAGTTCATATATGAGTTTTTAAATGACTAGGTATAGAATTAAAAGGATCATGCCTCACTACTCCTAATAAAGGGAAATGTTTCAAAAATTACCAACACACTCGTATGTATCGGTTATTGTCTGAGTAATAAAATTGAAATTATTGTATAAAAAGTTAACCTATATCAAGGAATTATTATTCTACCATTGCTTCGAAACTAATAATTTGTCAACGATATTTGCTAATCTGCAATTCTGATTTAAAAAACATTGAAAACAAATTTATTTTATAGAAACAGCCCTCTAGAGGAAGCAAGACAATTATATTTCACGGCATAGGAAAAGAAAATTTTAAAACTGCACCATTTGTTTACCACTTTCGCGAAACAAGCTAAATTTAAATGTAAATGAGAAGCACCTGTGAGTGATTTTATTTACTATACTCTAGGGACAAAAGCGCAACTACATTATTAGCAGTAAGCTGTTGACTATGCAAAGCTTAATTATAAAATTTATTGGTTAATCCGTAGACTTAATTTTTAATGAAAACGTTAGAAGTAGTGCAACTGTTCATAGACGGAAAAAAGTAATATTAAAACATATTTAGTTTTAATATTACTTTACGTTTGTGATTTTAATTTTCAAAATTAAGTTTATTCAATATTTATTATTACCACAAAAGTCACCAACGTAATGCAATGTCAGTGGTGATATTAGCCAGCAGAGTAATAATTATTTACTACTCGGGATAAAAAGTTTGAACATATATTTAAATATTGGTTATAATTTTCCCAAAAATTGTGCGCCTTTATGGACGCCATTCTTGGAATCATGTTAGTATGTATAAAAAATTGATAGGTTTGGCTATAGAATTATTTTCAGAAGTTATTTTATGTAAAATGTAAAAAGATGTATTTTTTACAAACACTTCCATTTTATTTGATTAAATCGTCAAATATTGCGCTACATGGCAGCTTTTACAGACTTTACATCTCAAAATATTAAAAAAAAACAATTACGAATTAAAGCATTCATGAGGCGATGTTTTATACAAATTTGTTAATTTATATTAATTAAATATTAAGTATAAGTATCTCAATTTACAAGGTTTGACTCAGTCGGACGAAAGACTGGCAGACCACTAAAGTTAAGTAAAAGTTTGTAAAGTAAAATTCTCCTGAATAAAATCGGCACTAAACTTTTTTATATCTAATGATAATATTTTTTCCTAACTTATATAACAAATAATTTTGGATTTAAAAACTAACAATACCATCTAATTTATACATATTTTATAACGTAAAACGGATCAAATTTCATAGTTCCCCTATTGTAACCTAATTCGCATTAAAACTCTTCAGAACGCTTTGCATTTTCACTGTACGTCGCATTCAGTAGTGTTCTGCCGACATAAATAGATGTAATGTTCCTAATTATGATTCCATATGTAACGATTGTCGAATTGAAGTAACTCGGGGTCTCTAAAACTAAGTGTTATTTAAAATATATTTTAGAGTATATATCCATAGTTAGACATATTTACAGACATAACTTCAAATGAGTGTGTATGGGGTTCCTTCGATCATAATTAATAAATACTTCGATCACACGTGCCGGCGATAATATTTGCTTGGAAAGTGCCTTAGTTCAGGTTTGTCAAGTCAATCTTAGGTTACATACTGATTTCTTCATGTTTCATACATACGAAGAAACTAGTATCTCGCCATAATAAAAATATATGATTGGCAGTACCCGAAAATAAAATTCCTTCTGAAACTTTTAACAAAAATTTGATGGTAGACTTACCCGTAAACCCGTCGTGCTGTCACGGTAGTAAAAATTTCTATATAAATGCATCTGTCAAATGTGTGTCGGTTGGGAGTTTTTACCTTCTCATTGATTTAAAAATGCTTGCTAAGGCTTATTTGGATAACGCTAGACTATTAATAGCTAAACTAAAACATACCTTTCTCGAAAAAGACAGGACCCTTAATCTTCTAAAGATTTGGAAAACAGTTGTTTTTAAGAAAATCCTGGAAATTACTATTGAAAGTATGCAGAAGGAGTTTCAGTTATGACCGAACGGAAGTCGGACATGATTAATTTGAATCTCTAAGAAATCTATTTAAATGTACTCAACATATATGCATATCACGGTATGTGTGTCTGAAGAAAGGAAGTTGCTGTCACCTTTTGAAATATATTATAGGTAACACCTGTATATTATATGAAAGAAAGAAACAACCCTGTTGTGATTAATTTTGTTATTAAAAAAAAATGTAGATTCAATAGAACATCTCATGTTTGAATAGAAACTAATACATTTCAAGTCTAGGTTGAAATATTCTTCATGCTACAAGCTTGGCGATTAAAACGTAATGAAGCTCGTATTAATGAGCAAAAACTTAGCATCCAATTTCAATGATACCCTTAACGTACAGTTTGCGTAAATACATCAATATTTTATTTATGCCATTCTGTTCTACATTTAACGAATATATGACAACCGTTGGGCACGGCATTCTATAAACCTATAAAACTGGCATTGGGAGCAGTACTTACGAATTACAGTTTAAGAAAAATAACCTCAAAAGGATCAAGAGAAGTTTCCATTAACTTTTAAAACGATCTTAAAGAGAGGCGGACAAAGTGAAAACCCAAAGCATTGCTAGCTAAACAAGAAGACTAAATGGAATCAGCTATAATAAGAAATCTAATTTATTTATGCCACCGATTAACATATATTCAAGAGAAAATTCCCCGAACCCCATGTAACCATCAAAGTTCTATTGATTGCGATGCCTTGTCTGAACTGAATTTTCTAATAAATACAATTGCATTTCCCTGATCGACACAGACGAAATAAGATTGCATTAGTCAATATTTTTGGTGAGAAAAGAGACTTGCTGCAGTACAAAATATATGTATACGAAATTACGTTACAATTTTCAGACATCGAATTGATAATACTTTGGTGGAATTGGGGAAAGCGGGTTGTCAAAGAATATTAGAAGCTTGTGCAAAACACTGTCCAAATTTGTCATCTTTATAATTTTAAGAATATCTTTTGCACCCTAAGTATGCTAAGACGGTTTACCATATTTGTATATTTACGTGTTTTGTTTGGTTTTTCGTGATATATTTTTAATAAACGTATACTATAATGTTACATTTTTATTTTATTTAGAATAAAATTATTTTTCCCAGAAAAATTCTTTTTTTTTATTAAAGGTTCACGTTTTTTTACCTTCCGAGCTCACAACTAGAACACATTCATTGAATATCCTGGAGAAGCCCACCTCAAAGCCTTTGATATATTTAACTTATTCGATGAATTTTAAGATTGCGTACAAAAGTCCAAGATCTTTACATGTCTTTTTTAACAGCCATACTTTTTTTTTAAATAGCTATAGTTCATCAAAATTTAAAAAAGAACATCACCTGGCCACTATACCATAAATCAAATTGTATTATGTTATTAGCAACATGATGTGTCTATTTATAGTAATTTACAGAACCCACTATATCGCAAAAAAAACAACAGCAAAAACTGCGAAAATGAAACCGTGTTCTAGAGAAAACCGACGAGACTGTGGAAAATTAGTTTCTGCTTCACAAATATCCACCACAATTTTCTAATGTTTGACATGAAAAATTACTCTTCAGGATGATACAGTTATTTTGGGATTTATTAGTTTTATGAGACGTATATATATATATGTATATATATATATATATATATATATATATATATATATATATATATATATATATATATATATATATATATATATATATATATAAAGCTACTTCCAAATTCTTTGTTCAATAAAAGTGCAACAAAGGTTAAATGCTGATAAGATATCTGGATGTAAAAAAGGTTTGTAATAGTTTAAATTATTTTTTGGAAAAAATTTATGAACAATAATAGATGTATTTCTAAACTTTGAATTCAAAATGGGTAACGGTAATTTCCAAACAATACTTAGGATGGACTTGCTAAGGCTTATATTGATGGAATTAAACAATAGTGGTGATAGTAGAGTCAAATCTTAATATTTGATTGATAAAAAAATTTAAAATATCAATTTTATATATTTAGGTTTTGTAAAAACTTTTCTGGCAAAATATAACAGGAAACTATGTACCTGTATATAAAAATTATGATTTAATGGGTTTTTTATACCGGTAATAGCATCAAAGTTCTCAATAAACATTTCGCCCTCCTCGGTTCATTAGAAACCAATAGGTGGGTCGTTAATGAAATTGAATAAAAAACATGTAAAAAATAATGTCCGAAAATGTAGAATATTTTTTTAACGCAATTATTATAAAATTGTTGATTCTCGGCTAGAATCATCATAAATCATATTTGACAAAGATATTACATCGCGCTGTTAACATACGTCAAAATCATACGTCTACTAAAAGTTATTTCATAAATATGTTATTATAAACGCTGTACGGAAAAAGCAAGACAAAACTATAGAGTAGAAAATTGCCTTCAAACAGTAACAAATTAACCTTAATTCAAAATATATCATATAAAATAGTAGCAGATATTTTTTATTAAGTTTTTCTTGGGAATACGAAAACATTATTACTGAACTCGGAAAAGGTATAGGTATTTTTTAAAAACGTATAAATTATGCAGTTTCATTCGACATATTCTATAAGGTACCTAGTTGCAAAAAAATCTGAGACATGGTTCCAAGAAGTTCTAAGAACATTGACTTATAACATTAACAAGTCATGAAGCATTTTGAAAATATATGAAAAACTATCAAGTCTGCCACGAAAAGAGTTAAGAACAAAATAGTAATTTATAAAATTTACATCCAAAAATGGTTCTTTGACTTTGCTTTCAAGATCAATTCATTATTTGAAAAACATGAATTATGTCTGAACAGAAAACGTTCACTAAGTAAACGAAAACACAATTACCCCTTAATTTATTTTACAAAAAATTAAACACATGAGAATGGTTTCGTCAACACAAGGCTTCATTAGATGTTAGATCTTAATCTTAACAACGGGAAACTTTTAATAATTTGTTGCTATTTTATGTTTCTTTATTTCCATACTTTCTAGTAAATTAAGTTTTTAACTTTTTCATTCTACATGTAACATTTAAAAGTTCTCATGAAAAATATGGTTTTCCTGAGAGTGTTAAGAGTAATTGGAATTATCTTTATGATTTCTGTAACTAAATTTATGCCCATTATTTCTTTAGTGGAACGTTCTGCCTTTTTGCCCTATATAAACAGGTTCCACAATTTAACTTGTAAACACCGGATTAATTCTGTTTTTTGATTTTCGTCTTATTGTTTTTGATATATCTACTAAGGCTGTTGTTAGTCCTAAAAGCAACAGTTACCCTTTATTTTTAAAAAACTTAGCAACATTCGATGTTATTTTTCCCTAATAAATGAGAGTATAAAATTTAATATTTTCTTTGAACTTATTAGGATAACCATACTATAATTTTTTTTATATTGTTTCTCTATTAGTATTTTGTCTGCGATATTTTCATGATAACCTCTATTAACCGCTATTTGTTATATTATTACTCTTTAGTATAACTTTCCTTGCTTAGAGGTATGCTGATCAGTCTATGAACAAAACTATTATATATTTTATATGCAAAAGAATGATAATAAGTATACTTAATATTTATTGTTAAATTTAAATATATTAAATGTAAAATTTATATTTTTATGTAGGTTATTTGTATAATTCAAAAATGATTTTAATTGTCTGTAACAACATGCTAATATATCATCAACATACCTATATTAATAATTGAAATTTTTACTTAGAGAATATTTATGAATTTTAGTTGCTAAATGAACCAAAAATGTCTCTGCTAAAATTGGGCTTAAAGGGTTTCCCATTAATAAATCTTTCTTACTTACATCTATAGTCTCGTTCAATTCGAAATCATTATTATCGGGCAAACAGGTAGTACCTTTAACAAAAGAATTAATGAGCATACATTTAGTTTAGAAAGCATAAAGATAATTCAAATTACTCTAAACATTTAGTACAGGAAAATCATACTTTACATGTTATCTTTGAACTTTTAAATGTAGAACGAAAAAGCAAAATCCTAATTTACTAGAAAGTATGAAAATAAACAAACAAAAAAAATAACAACACACTACTAAACGATCAATTGGACCTACTTAGTTCCCCATTATTAAATCTTTATTAGGCTAAAACCGGAACATTTTACCTGTAAAACATCCCCAAAAACCGGTACAGGTATTTCAGACCTACAGTTTGTGTTAGACTTGTATTTAAGATCTAAAATCTGATGAAGCCACAGTGTTATCGAAACAATTTTAACAACATAATAGTAAATTATGTAAGACATATTTTGCTAATGAAAAACAGTATGAAAGTATCTACAGAGGAACTAAATGTTATACATCGTGTTTTTACACTCATGTAACCATAAGGGACAGACGGTAGACCCACTAAGAAAAATGTATTCTTTATAATAAAACAGAAACTATCGCTTTCTCTTTTACTGCTCCTGTACTAGATTCAGGAAACAAAAGCAAACATTTTTTTCCATTTTCTGAATGTTTATAAATTCTACCTGAAATATTTTAATATTACAATATTAAAACGTCCGAGGAGATTACTATGATACCTTGAAGACTGATCGAACCGAGCGACAAAATATATGATACCAATGCACTGATACATAAGGATTGCCTCAGACGCAACAACACACAGAAATAATGCTAGAGAATATCACTTTCTTTGTGTGTCAGCCATCTGTATCTTAAAGTCATACATAATAATGGTGTCTCCAATTTCTGCTCAAATAGAGTTCATTTTATACCCTGAAAACCTTTGATTCTGCGAAAAAAGAATTACATTTTTCTAATAAATTTACTCACTGCAATATTTCAAGAATGTAAAAAGTTACAGTTCACCCTCTTTCATCTCTAGAAAACAAAAATCACTGAAATGTGTAAAATGGTTTTTCACAATAATTTTTCTTTAGGGATATCATCAACTACACGTAGTCTGACATAAATATCACTAGCAGTCATTTTTGTTCAGTATAAGCACGATTCATTATTTAGGGCAATCGTGGATGGATGTGCCTGGGTGCGTCGTGGATCATCCGATTTGAATTCTGCAATATTATATAGAAAGCGAAAGTATCATACTTTAAAACATATATTCTCATTTTGCCCTAAAATTATGTGAAATACGCAAAAAATACTTCTAAACGTGATCAAGTGAAAGTAGCAGAGATAGCAACCGAGGTAGCCGAGAGATAATAGAGCACGCAAAGCATTAATATATGAGTTTAATTTTCTCAGCAACTGCAGAAACTATTTGATTTTCTAAACCCCATTATGTTAAAAATTAAACTCTATGATCACAAATATACTGAATAAATTCCTATGTTTCAAATTAACTTTTACAACTATCAAGATCTTGTAGAGCTGTAGACTGAAGAACCCACTTTCAGTTGTTTTTTTTGTACCTAAGTAACGGGCAGACACGCCTACTAAATAATTAATTACCAGGAGATGCTGACTTTTCAATTTCAAAAATTAGCATTTTGGCCAAGCATAAATCATTCGGAATCACTGTGATACATTCCCGCATCCGGCCATTTCTGGTCACGTTTCAAATCATATGTCGAGTATTTCACAGAATTCTACCACGAAATGAGAATATACGTTTTGTAGTAGTATACTTCTAATTTCGATATGATTTTGCAGAATTCAAATCCAGCCATCCACGACGCATCCAGGCACGCTGAAAAATAGTGCCTTAAATAATTATTGTTTCGCAAAGAGAGTTCGCTACACCGTGAGAAATAACAGAGATAGGAATTTTCGAAGAAAATTCTAAATTTTCCGGTTATTTGGTTTTTCCTTCTGTTCTTATATTTCGATCAAGGCGTGGTATCAAATCATATTTTTATAATTTTATTCTCTATAATTCATCCTCTTTACACCATCAAGATTGCTTCATTAGTTTCGAGTTTATCAGCCAAAAACCAAAGAAAACGCGACTTTTTTCATTAAATTGTTTATAATAAATATAAACCAATAATAGTTGCAAGTAGAACAGATAATGGAATATTACTATAGCCTATCTTGAGTGTGATCACGCGCTGGATTTCCGGTTACTAGTTTTGTCAAGAAAAAAATCTCAATTTGTGTGTCTAATTGTAAAATAGAAATGTGAAAAATGTCTGCTTACTATCAAAAAATAGTTGGTATGGATAAATTATGGTATTCGCATAATCTTCAAACAGTGCTGGTTGGTCCATCCGACATACTTTCATGGCACATACATCTACGAACATTTGATGGTTTTAATTATTGGATTAACACAATCTTGAAAGTATGAAAACCCAACTGTTTTGAAAAATAATATCTATGAAAGGTTCCATAAAATGCATAATGAGTTTCATAAAAAACATTTAATTTCACAATTATTTTAAATATTTACAAAACGTGGTTTCATTTCTACAGTTTTGTGTCATTTTTATTTCATCATATTATTTGAATCAGGGTACAAAAATAGAAAAAAATGTATGCAGTTAGTAATTTTATATGGTTTGCTTTCTGATAATTCTCGAATTTTATACGCTATTGTCTCTTAAAAATATACATATTTATATAAAGACCTTTCAACTTCTGAAGTAAAAAATATCAAAAATATCTTTCAGTGTAACGCAATACAATTTCTGTTTCAGGAGATATATAAGCAAGCATGCTTATTATATATTATTAGTTTCAAACTACTTAAAAGGACCAACAGACAAATTCAAACAAATAAAAACAGGCATACCGTTATTTTTTAGAGGCATAAATATGGTTCCTACGTTATCGAATTGATGACGCTAAAAAACACGAAATACTTTATATAAATCTTTAACTTGACCCAATGGATACAAATTTATATGTGTCCTTTCTATTTCTTTTGCTGACATCGCCGAATAATGCTGCAAAGTCATCTATCATGTCAGATATTAGAAATTTACGATAGGGCTTCTTTGCGCAAAAAGTTCTTTTTAGTCCTCCTCCCTTTTCTAGTAATTTGGCCCTTTGGCGCTGAACGTTGATAGTAATTTTCGTAGTTTTTGCTTGTTGTTAAACCGCCATGTGCGGACAGCGCTATAATATATGAGTTGGGAAAATACATTTTAGAAGCTGAACACAAGAAAGTGCCATAGATAAAGACCCATTTTATAAATAAATAACTTACTCTAAGCATATTTTCTGACATTACTTTGAAAAAAAAAGTTTTTGAGAAAATCGGCATTAAAGAGAAAATTATTTAATTGCAAAATTACCCTATATAGAAAAATGTATATATATATATATATATATATATATATATATATATATATATGTATAGATGTAGATTTTCAAAGCGAAAGTCGAATTTTCTTTGCATAAAGCACCGGACGAACTGAGAATTTGTGATTCCTACCGATCGAATTTTGATCTTTGTAGGGGATTTTTACTTTCGGAACTTCGTTTTGAAACATTTAAACAAAAGACCTGTCTTGTGGTATTTTCCACAACTGATGAGTCTAATTTAAGACGAAACAGCTTAGAGCATATCTTACTCAGCAGAACTGGGAATTTGAGTTATTTCAGAAAACGCACTGGCGAAACGCCCCGTCGCTTTTGTCAAATTCGACTTTTGCTTTGAAAATCCACATTAAGACATAGCTCTAGGACTACTTTGTCCACTAAAGAGATCAATTTAAGATCGAAAGCTCATGATACCCCTCTATTACAACAGAAAATATTAAATACCCAGTTATGCTGGATAAAATATACTCTAAGCTGTTTCGTCTTAGACTCATTAGTTGTGGAAAATACCGCAAGTCAGTTCTTGTATCTATATACATATATATTTATATATATATATATATATATATATATATATATATATATATATATATATATACTTGGTTTAGTTACGCCACAAAGCATGATTGTAAATATTTAAAAACTACGTAATTTATATTAATTTGAGAAAAAGTACACAATAATAAAATTGTAACGATATGCATGACCCTTTATATATTTTAAATTATGCATTAATATATGAAGCATTTTTTTATAAAAAAACAGCGCCTAAAATAATATTAGTTCTGCCATACATTTTTATACATCTTTAATTAAGTTCTACAAATACCCTTAAACCTTTTTGAAAAGTTCTACGGAAAAATTTATATAATTTCTTAGCCGTTTTTTACTATCCTCGTAAGCGTGAAATATTGTAGTCGTAAAAAATCACCCTCTAAGATGTATACAGATCTTTACGTTTCGTGGTCGCTAAATGTCGAAAAACTTGTTTTCTTAAATACAACGATCTGTTTAGTTGCCTGTTTGTGGCATCGTTCGAAAATTGCTTTACTTCAAATTTTAATAAAAAATTAAGGGTCATATGAAGATGACATGGTAACAGTTTGGTAAAAATCTAAAATGACGGAACAAAATGGCGGCTTAAAAAAATGTTACTAAAAAATTACTTACCCAATTTTCCTCAAACTTTGCACAACAATCAAATAAGGCATAGGGATAAACTTGGTTAAAAACCATCATGGTAAAATAAAACAGAGGCCTAATTGAACAACAACGGCTCGATTAAATGTTTATAGAATCGAATATTGAATAGAGCTAGCCGTTACTTGATGGAAATCAATTTGAATTAAGTAAATGAAAACACTTGTTTACATTTACTTACATTTTTATTATGCTTGCTATGTGACAACTCCGACATTAGCCTAAATATTCCCTAAAAAGTTCATCCAAATGGATCAAATCATCGCGGAGTAATTGATATACATAGATAGAAGAATACACAGAGTCAAACTAAAATCTCTTTTTTTTTGAAGTCGGTTAAAAAAGTCGAACTAGCGAAAAAATAAAAAAGCACATACATAATTTACAAAAATAGACATTAACGCAAAATACCAAAGCAAAGAACGTTTTACGAACATTACCTAAAACTTACAAATAATAAAAAAAATAAAAATAAGTTGAGAATAAATAAAAATAAAAAAATACATAAAATAAATACAGAGGGTGAAAATTTTAAAGTGTTAAATAAATAAATAAATGAAGCTTTTATTTTGCAAAAATTAAAATATACGTAGTTTTCTATAATATAATAATTCGAGGTTATAATGTCGTTCGACTCCTGGCGCAGTCTAGCTTTAAGTTACTCCACTGAACCAAGTGTGAACCAAAAACTTTAATCAGAAAAATCAAATTCTTAAAAAAAGAAAAAAAATTACTATATATGATTTTACATTTAATAAAAGCAATAAATGAAAAGATAAAGATCAGGCACACTGGCTAAGACAAAAATGTAAGGAAAACATATTTATACACTTAGATACTATTTTGAATATTTAGTAGATATTTTTTATATTTGTACTTAAACGCAGAATTACTTAAATGGAGAAATTCGTTGGGCAATGAATTGTAATGATTAACAACATTAAAGTTGAAAGATCTCCGAAACAAAGCTCTACGAGGGTGAGACATTGTCAACCTATTGAACTGCCGAACATTAACAGTGTGTGTCAGTCTGTGAATGTAAAAGTTTTTAAAAAATCGATATTTTAAAGACACAATGACGTTATAAATTCATATATAAGGTATTTAATTAATTATACAATTTTGTAAACTGAAAAGAAACCTAACACCTGGCACAACTCAAAATTTATTGAAAAAATCTATGTCACATTCGCCGCAATGGCTGTTGGCTCTAAGAAAATTGAATTTAAAAAGAGTAAAGAAATGAAATTTCATCATATTCCACACTAACGAGCCTCGAACCAGGGCGACAAAAACACTTAATCCGTATATAATAAACTTTGCTGGAACTTCAGATACGAGGCGCATAAAAATAGATATTTATATGTTCTGTTACAAGCAGGAGAAGTTGGGTCGTTTATTAGCTTTAAAATAAAAAAACCGAAATGAAGGTCTCTTCTAAAGTCCATCCTAAGCCTAGCCACTATCTCTAGAAGTTTCAGCGACACATGATCAAACTTTCTGAGGTTAAATATAAATCTTATCACGCATTCTGTAACTTCTGTATCCTATGTTCAACAGCGACATCCAAGCAATACCCATAAACAAAATCACAATAATTAAACTGAGATAGAACCAACGATACACATAAGGATTTCTTAAGTTGAAAAGGCAGAATGTGTCTATTAGTATAAGCTTTAGGGAATAAAACGCTCTCTGGATTATATTTTTGAGATGTACTGGAAATCTAAGGTCATTATCCAATACAACACCCAGATTTTTTGCTGAGATGATTACGGCAGAGAAGGTAAAACTTATTTAAGTCGTTATTAATTATTTCCTGACACTCCAGATAATCATCCCCGTCGAAACAAAAATAAATCTGGGTATCATCGGCATATGCCTGAATTCTACAGTCCTCTACAGATTTAAGAATGTCAGAGGTATACATTAGGAAAAGCAATGGATCCAAAATTGAACCCTGTGGTAATCCAGACAAAATCGGCACTTGATCCGAAAACGGTCATGCGAATAAATCTTTTGATATCTGTCTGTCAAATATGATTCAATAAGAGCACAGGATTCTGGAAAAGGCTATAATATTAATTCTAACACAATGAGTTCATGATTGATGGTATCGAAAGCCTTGAAGAAATCTAACAGTATAAGAGAAGTAATAAGCTTTTTGTCAGATGCTCTAATGATACCATCAATAACGTTTGTTAACGCAACGATAGTGCTTGTAGTTCTTTCTAAAGCCACATTGATATTCGGGGATTATTTTATTTTCAACATAAAACATATATATTTGGTTATATAATACCCTTTCAAGTACTTTTAACAAAGTTGGTAAAATACTTATAACTCTTAGTTCGTTAAAATTAGTGGGGTTTGAAGTTTTTGGAAGAGGTCTGCCGATTGATATTTTCCATTGATTTGGAAAATATTGAGCCTCTATGCAACAGTTAATTATGTGCGCAACGTAGTTGTCAATATAGGGACTACAATACCTAAGCATCATCGGAGATATGTTGTCAACACCTGTCGCCTTTGTTTTGATACTATCAAGAATTCGATTCACCAATCACTCAGCAGTCTCAGCTAATTTAAATCCAAAAATAAGTAGTGGAAAAAATTTATTATTATTATAAAAGTTGATCTTCTCATTACGGTCCGACGTGCGTAAGAAAGTACCAAAGAAGTTATTAATATCATTAGGGTCGCTCAATACTTATGGGATCGAATTATTTTTAGTTTCACATTCAAATCTCTAAGAGATGACCAGGTGTTGCGAGGGTTGTGCTGTGTTTGCTGTGACTCAAGATAGGTTTTCTTCGCCTTCTTAACCATGGACAATGTAAAATTACGTAAATATTTATAGTTGTTCCAATCATCAATATTTCTAGACTTATGAAATTTCTGTAGGGCCGAATTTTTTTGTTTCATAAATGTTTTGAGGTTTTCTGACAACCATAGATCTTTCGAGCATCAGAAGGAAATCATTAAGAAGCTGAATTTTATTATCAATATTTAGGTACATACAATATATCATTTGGCGGTAAATTTTTTAACGCAAATTGAAACTGGTTCATATTAAAATTTCTAAAACATCTTTAGCGCACTATTTTTGGCTTTACGTATTTTTTTTTTAAATATTAAGTATGCAGTAGACCATCCTATGATCAGATAATGTATCCTAAGATCAGATAATGTATTCTATGATCAGATAATGTATCCGCAAGCAGAATTATCGCTAACGAATATTGCATCAAGCAGAGTAGAAGCTCCAGCCGAGATCCTGGTAGGCTCGTTTATAATTTGAAACAAATTATAATTATCGAACAAATCAGTTAGGGGATTATTAATATTCATAAAATTAATAGTAAAATCGCCAAAATAAAACAATCCATCAAAAGAAGGATATAAAGTAGACAAAATGTTATCAAAATCCGGAATAAAGACGTTAAAGTTCGTATTCGGTGGTCGATAAAAAACAACAAACGCATATCTTTTATTTTTTATTTTAATTTTAAAAATCATATACTCTAAAGTTTCGTTGACATTAAATTCTAAATTGAATATCTCTGAATGTATTGTATTTTTAATATAGGCAGCCACTGCCCCACCTCGGCCCAACACAATCCTTTCGAAAAAACTCTCGGAGAGAAACATTTTGTCAATTTCATCTTGCAGCACTAAATCAGTAAAATCATGAAATCCCGTAAAAATTGGTCGTACATTTAAGTGGCCAATAGTTATCTTGTCGAACATATTTAAGCTAATACGGTAAGACTAGTTCACCAGTATGCCATATATCAGAAACGCAAACAAAGAGAAAAAAACACTACTTACTCTAACTCAGGCCAAGGATAGTAAAAAAAACTACTCAAATTATCGATAACCAAAAAATATGTATACTTACAAGAAAATTGTTAATATATAGTCTAAAAGTATCAAAAATTAAGACGAAAAAAAACAAGAAAACGATTTTCCATCCCTATTATGCTCGAAGAACGTTACTTAGTACTAATTCATTAATTCTAATCAGGTCGTATCCACTTCAAAATGAAAAACATTCAAAAAGATAACATAAAAGTTAGTTACAAAGCGATATCGGAAAAATGGTTTGGAATTTATTACTAAAGTTACTAGGGAGGCAGGGTGCCAGATTTTAGGATATTTTTGATAGTTACCCCCTCTCAATATTTTAAGTGGCAGCTTTGAAATTTCAAATAAAATGTTTTTTTTTCGAAAATTTTTTAAAAATTTTTCATTTGTTTTACTGGAAGTCTAGTTACGAATTAAAAAAAAAGCTTAAGAAGGTGTTCAAAATCTTGTCCATCGACTTCTAAATACTTTATCGCTCCTTTTTGATAGGAGTTGAGGATACAATTTAATATTTCGGGGGTTACCAATTTACATGACTCTCGAATTCGATTTTTCATATTTTCTGGTGTGGTTGGCGATATTGCGGTAACTTTGTTTTTTAGAAATCCCTATAAGAAAAAATCTAAAAGGTTCATATCAGGAGACCTAGCAGGCCAGTTTACAGGACTTCCACGACCAATCTCCTTATTTCCTATTGTGGGTATTTCTAACTGGTCGCTCAAGGTGTGGTATGCCACCATTTTCCTGAAACCACAGTTGTAGTTGCTGATTTTCATCGTGATTTAAAAGTCGGGGTAACTTGTATTTCCCCAGTGAATAATATGTCGATTTATCGTAAATTTAAAGAGCAAATAATAAGCTATAGAACGTAGTACAAAATAAAACTTATTTGATCACAATTATTAAAAATTACCTCATTAGAAAAAATCGTTGTTTTCTTGAATTTTAAAATATAGCCAGTTAAAAAATGTTATCCGATTCTAAAAATCTTCAAATTTCTGGTTGATAGTGACATCATAGGGGCAGAAAATTGTAGAATTTTAGAATAGGCAGCATTGCTTTTTGACATATTCCTGATTCAGTAGCAATTTGCCTGGATCCAATATATGGAACATTTCCAATAGTGTGTTCTCTATCTTACTATTTAATATTAAGGTAAATGGACATAATATGCACTACCAGGCACCTGGAAATCAAAACTGTATGAGATTTGTAGCGAATCAGCATCCTTGGTCAGTTAACACATGGTGTGGTTTAGTTGGAGACGGAGTCATTGCCCCACATTTTTTCGGTAGTACCCTAAACCGGAAAATGTATGACAAGTTTTGAAGAAACGACTTACTCCGACTTCAAAATCACGATGAAAATCAGCAACAAGTGTGGTTTCAGCAAGATGGTGCCCTACCACGCGTGACAAGTTAGAGAGACCCTCATTGTCATGTTTTGAGATAGGCGGATTGATCGTGGAGGTTCTGTAAACTGGCCTGCTAGGTCTCCTGATACGAAACCTTCAGATTTTTTCTTGTGGGGATTCCTATAAAACAAAGTGGCCGCATGAGAAATCGAATTTGACAGTCTTGAGCAAAAAGACGAAAACCAAGTCAAAGAAAATTGATCAGAAAAAAGAATGCTTTTACCAAATTCCGTGGAATGTTGTGAATCGTACAATGGAGAGACGATACGTGCTTCTAAGAATCAAAAAGAACTTTAAGCATATGCAGAAAGGAGATACGTCAAAGTCAAATACACCTCTGGTCAATACAACATTGGACGCCGTGGTCGGAGACTAAAATTTTGCACAGGGAGTAGTATTGATAGAAACGAAAGTTCTGGAAGCAGCATTGATAGAAAGTAATCCGAGAATTTTCAGTCAGTCAAACGTTAATATTCCAAAAATACAGAAATCGCTTCTCCCTTGAAAATAAACTCCTGAAACATCACGGTTCAGTTAACCAGGGGCGAATACTTCACCTCGCATAACCAGTATATAAGACCTTAGGCTAAATGTTATTATTTAGTTTACCCTTGAAAGAGATAGTTACCATTCGGAACGTTGTCAAAAAGGAAAAATAGAGACAATGCAATTCCGACTGAATGAGTTGGGTGATTATTCTATATTGTCTACCAACTCCAAACAAACGATGTTACTATCACAATTAGTCTGTTTTACTTTAGACAAAAAATATTTTCAGATTGCATGCTGCCGATTTACAGAGTGGTCTCAGATTTAGTACTTTTATTTATGAGGTTGGTCAATTCTAATGACCCTATAAAATAAATCATCACGTATTTTTGCGTTTTGCTTTTTGTTCAACGTTTAAGAAAATATGAGGTTTTAAAATATTTTTAGTTTTTCTCAATAATCTATATTTCTAGGGCTGGCTTGTTTAAAATTTACTAGGATCCCCGGCTGGATTTCGAGGGCAGGCGAACTTTGTTAAAAACAAAAATATTATGCGTTTCATGATTAACGCGCTAAAATCACCTCTCTAATAGCGCCGTTCGGATTTGACAATAAACTGTGTGTCCCATCCCCATATCCCTGTGCACAAAACTAAGGAAGATATCATATGTATGTGCGTGAAGTAGGCCGATGTCCAGCAGAGAAAGAAAAGACTGGGGATAAATATAATTTTTAATATTGAGCATATATTTATTTATTTATATTCATGTAAACTTTTTCACTTAAAATAACCTCAAAAACCAAACCATGCACTGTGAGGGTGGGAAAAACTTCATAAATAACTCCTACTTTTTCTTCTTCAAGTGCCGTACCCAAATTCGGGAGTTGGCGATGGTCATTGACTACCTTGAAACCTATCTTATTATACTAGCAAATATGTTCTGTGTAGTGGTTTCCCGTTGCCTTCTACGTACCTGTGTCGTGTAGTTTATGTGTCGAATTAGAGGTCTTACTGTTCGCAGTCAACCCCAAGTCTACGAACAGAGTCGTTATTTTATTGTCCCCAACGACCAAAGGCACCTCGGGAAGGTACCGGACTAGGCATATCGAGCACTCTTTATTATATTAAAAAGTGCCGGCTACATCAAGTCTCGACCCCGCGCCTTGCGGGCGGAAGGCCAGCACTTTTACCACTGAGCTACCGAGGTACTTATTTTCATATTGTAGCTTGCCAAAATGATGTCACTTTTATTGAAATACTATTTAAAAATATAAATTAAACCTAAATTATGCATTTTACTTTACTATGTATTGATTATTGATACAAAATATTCATATTAACGCTTTCATAAAAAAGGTAGGGTAGTGTCTAAAAAACGGCATGAGCAAGCTGAGAATTTTAACAAATTGATTCAAGTGATTTAAGAAGACAAACCACATAATAGACAGCAAAACGTTAACTATTGGAATTATGTCAAGTCGTTTAGCATAGGCATTAATTAGTCAAGGGGTGGTCCCAAAATACATTTTATTTTAAACATTTATATTGCTATTTTTAATTTTGTGTTTCTAATGTTGGTTTTTTGTGTGTTGTTGATTGTATAGAATGTTTATTAGATATTCTGAGTTGACTGAAATTGGCATAAAATCTTATTTACGTTTGCTATACTACTTATCCATCAGTTTAAAACAACCGCAAAGTAACATATCTAATTCTGAAAAAAAAAACAGAAGATATTTTATACTACCAAAACAGATACATTGAATGTATTGGCTTAACTTTCTAGAGTCCGATACGACTTGTTAAACTTCATATTTTAACTTCTTTTTAGTTCACGAATTAATGTACAATGTAAAAGAAGAACGGTTTCAAAAATCAATCAATATTTGTGTTTCCTTTACCTTGAACTTCTTTCGTTATGCATGTTTTCTTTTACTAGGAATAGTGAAGTATGACCCAATTTTGTTCCGCACATAGTCATGTTTTAACATTTTTTAGCACATCTACTATCTTTTCAAACATTGTTATTGGGCTTTATTTTTTCCATCATATTGGTTTCGTACTAAACTGTTTCTACTTATGCCATAACTACTATCCCAAATACACCTAAATTACTTTAGATATAACCTTATACGACAAACGAAATGTATTTTTTTTCCTTCATCTGACTAAACTACATAATATATACATGCACACCATGGCGGTCACTAAAATCCGGACCTCGATAGCGTCCTTTTTTCACATTTTTGGTAAATCAGGTTTGTATTACCTGCTTTGTCGTAATTAAAAATGCGATAAGTAAATCGTTAAAACAAGGCATAGAATGGCATTTTTTACTTTAAATGATTTATTTATTATTGTTTAATCTAATATAAGTAATATTATATCCAAGCACTCTAATATACCGCGGTTTTGACATTGTGAAAATATAAAAAATGATGCTAGAACAAAATATTTTTATATTAAACTGTATAAAAATAAAAGAATTCTATTATTTGGTAAGTTGCTGCACCACGTTCCAACACAGAAACTAGTCTGTTGGTCATTGAATGAACTAAATTCCTAGTGAACTCTGGCGTTAGGTCATTCCAGGTTCCTGAATGTTTGCCCATAATTATTCTTTGCTGCGTGGACGACAATGGATAGCACTATTTATTTTTTTGACAAGATAGCTCCATACATTTCTATCGGATTGACATCCGGATTCCGCGAAGGCCAAGGCAGAACTCTGATATGGTGTCAGTCACGATATTCTCCAAAATATTACTGGAATCCTTGGTAATAAAGTTGCATCCAATTTTTGAAAGAAATTCTATTCCCCTAGAACTTATCCACCCCCAAACATTTACCAAAACCGTCCGCAGTTGCATATGTTTTTGGTATAGCGTTCGTCAAAACTAGTATTAGGTAATCTATACACTCAAAGGCAACCATTGTAAGCGGATTAAAACATCTTTCCGTCGGTACATATCACTTTCCTAGTAATTTAACCCTATTTTCATACTATTCCAAAAATCGCTGCTTTGTAAGTCTGCCATAAACCTGGCTTTTTTGATGCATTTAATGTCCGACAATTGGCGGCGTTCCGTTACAACTGATCCGGCAGTGTTTACTTTAGCAATTATAAGAGTCGAAAAGATTATTCCGCATATATTCTATTAAGTTTTTATCCTCCTGGCGGGTTGAACAAGTATTTGACCGTCCAGTACCTACTGATCTATCCAGGGTATGTTTTCTCTGTTACCTTGTTAAAATTGGATAAAAGTATAATAAAATATTAAAGATTGATTTTAATATTATTAAAGATTGAAGGGTTAAAGGGAGAACTGTTGAACCGTTATCGATCTCTCGGCGAGGACTTTGAACCTCGGCCGCTGGATGGATTTGGTGGTACTCTTCGGTTTTCTAAAAATAGAAGAAGTATGCGCCACCTGTTTTTCTGGCCCTTAAAAGAAAGCCCGAGACCGGATGAACTTAAGAAAAACAGGAAAACTACAAAAACTTTACAATAACACCAATATCCCTAATATTGAAAAATATATTTACGAAAACTTACCGTTATAGCCTGGTTTATACATAGATTATAGTCACACTTAGTTCATATAAAGTTTAATAAATGAGATTAAAGACATATTAATAATTATTACCTTCTCTTACGACTATTTCCTGAGTATGAACAAAAAAAAAAAGAGAGAGAGAGAGAGCTGCCCATAAAATATAGGAAGAGGGCGTAAGACGTAACGTAACCTAACTTAGGATTCTTCCAGATAATTTTGCATGTTGCACTTAAATTTTTATATATTTAATAATAAGTGGTACGAGAGAAATATCATCAAAATTTAACTATGTTAAGTATCTCAGAAAGAAAGTAGTGTGGGTTTTATACCAATTTAACTTAAATCAAAAGGCTACAAAACTTACATCATTCAAGTTTTAAGTACAGTACTTGTCAGTGATTCAATTACTTTCGAAATAGGCTTATTTAACCCAGTTTACAAAAAAATGTGAAAATTCATAAACCAACAGTGCGGTGTACTGAGTGCTATTTGTTAAAAGTTAAAAACTAGACATGATTTAAAGTGTTTAGTTAAAATTCATTATATTTTAATTCTATTACCAAAATGGAATTGGCTCTATTTGGCACATAATAACACTAACAGACAGTCAAGTATGTTACCAAGACAACACACACAGGGGGCAAATTAATTGATGCAAAAAATAATTTTTCTATAATCAATTATATTATACTAGCATTGTTCTCTGTGCTAGCACTTTTCTCAAGGAGAGGCATTTTATCACAACTATACTATATAGGATTTTGATATTGTGATCTTTATAAATTTATAATAGGTTTTTATGTTTAATTACTGAAAGTAACTAAAATCCAAAATTTTTTAGTTTCTTGGTTCAATAATTAATAACTAATAGAATCAGATCAAACCTGAAGTTGATTATATTTGATACGTAGAAGAGTCTGTCGAGGATCTCACAACAGCATCGAGGATGTACATATGGTTTGCAGGCCTAGTTTCATACAGCTTGAAACATGACTCCTGAGGGACTGCAAGTAAGCTTCAAAGTGACTGTGCTACTGCTAAATTTCATCAGCACACAAGAACATTGGACCAAAACACTAAATAAAAAAAAGGACCTACAAGGAACAAATCAAGCAATAAAAGAGAGTTCGAGAAACCAAGGTAGGTAAATTATACATTTTAATTTTAATAATACATATTTGCGAGAGAATGATGAAAATGAGACTTACCAATGATATATTGGCCTTTTCAAAGAGTCAAAATGGGTTTCTTCCACTAAAGTTCTAATTTTAACTCAGCTAGCATAGCTATAGGGCACTTAAACAATAAGTCACCCAAAATAATTAGAATGGACCCATTTTACGAAGAAAAATCGGCAAAAATGCCCTAGACAACCAAAAGTTCCAGAATATGGTCTGCCTTTTTTTAACTCCTTCTGTCACTTTTTCTTTCTCCTGTTGGAGAGAAACCTAGAGATTTTTGATACAACCTGATGTTGGTACTACTAATTGTCAATGAAGTTGACAGATATTTCAAAATTAATTTAAATTTAGATAAATTTTGTTTTTGTTTTGAGATAATTAGGATATACCAAAATGTTAGTTAAAATTACAATGGTAGGTTTCAAAATGAAGATTTTTGGTCATATAAATTTTCTTTACTCTGATTTCCTATTTTCCTAATTCCTAACCTTATTGTTTGTTATTGTTTTTACTAAAGTTTATGTAATGTGCTTTCTCGTAATTTCAGGAAAATATCAGCTTTATTTCTACAAAGGGGCTTGATGCTACTGAAAAACAACAAATACAGTAAGAGCTAATGAGAGCTATCACCAGAATACAAGGTAAATTTTGATTTCTTTTACTTAACTTAGCCTAAAATTGTCAACTCCGTAATCATGTAACAAATTTGTACCTAAAATTGCTAATTTTAATTTGTTTTATAATGAATGTGACTATGAAGGCCTCCACCACTTGGTTTATTGTTATAAAGTTAACCTAGGATTACTGAGACTGTGATTTTAAATTTTGAATTAAACGATAAAAAAGCATTAAATCTGTGTCTTATTTCAACTATGAAGATTATTGGAACTGGTAAGCATATTTTGTAGATATTATCTTAAATAAAAATATAGCAAAATTCTAAATTTCTGTTAGGAAAATATAACCCGTTACAACCTGAATTTTACATCGTGGACTGTACTTTTTCTAGCTCCTAGCGGTTCAACTACACTTATTTCAGGCCAGTCCTCTTCAAGCAGAGTAATTATTTTAGCTTTTTCAGCTTTGATAAATCCGGCCTAGTTTTTACCATCAAAAGCTTTCACTTGGGTATTCAGTCATTATAACCAGGCAATATTAGGATACTAATTGATGAGCAGTTTCCCGAATTTTAGTGTTCGAAACTGTAAATTCAATAGCTGCTTAAATAGTGATGCAGGGAGTCGAGACGAGACGAGATTAAGGCTTCATCTCGTCTCGTCTCAACTTTGAATATATTTACCTATCCGGTTAAAGATTAAATAAATATGTGCACTGAAACTGAAATTCTAACTATTTCTTATTACATTATATCTGTGCTGACTGTAGTCTTTCTATCCAACATCTTGCTGAGTGTGTTCTTCAACTTGTTACTAAATAAATTGCTAATAAATTCATAAAATATTTTTTTGCCATTCATTTTTGCTACCAGTTTGACCTCTTCCGGGGCTATCTGTTATAACAGTGTTGTGTTTGCTATAAGAGCTCCATTTTATGCTAAATAATCAATATTTCAATATTTAAAAAAAAAGCATTTATAAATTGACCGCAACTTTTTTTTGTGGTATAGGTAATCTTGACCAAAATAGGCTGGTACCAAAGAGTATGTATGTGCGGATATCCCAAGAATAATTTAGCTATTTTTGGCAGTGAAGAGCTTAAACTATTATTTGTTTTTCTTACATGTTATCAGGTTTTCGTATGTTCTCAAGAAATGTGAAAAGAATAGATAGTCAGTTCAATATAGATTTTTATTTTGAAAGATTCTTCGTTTATATTATGGTTATCCCCCCAGATTGTTTGACAAGTAAAGCAAAAATTATATATTTCTTTTTAAATCGCTATATATAGAGTATACAAGATTTCATTCATTTCCGTGCATAAAATATTTTTTTATGAAGAGTGTGAAAAAAATAAAATCCATAAATAAAGCGGCATAAGGGGATCACAATGAACTAAAAATACTATTTAGCTCATTGCCGGGTTACTATTTACGGTCCGCCGCTATTGAAAGGTAGGCTTTAAATTTGTATATTTTTTACACTGCATAGCGTAAATATCATGACCTTGGGCATGCAAGTAGATTGTATCAAATTATTATTATACTAAATAATACACTTTAACCCAGACAATGTTAACATGTATAAGGTTTTGCGGAATTATTGTAAATTAAATATACACTTGAATTATAAATTTCAACTTGTATCTGACGTTTTGTTTTTATTGCGAACTTGTTAAAATGAAAATAATTTGATCGTAGACAAAATTATGATTGCGGTTTAAAATTTCCAAACTTCTTAGTGCACTTGGTTACATAAATTACTATTATCTGGCTAGTTATTAAAAATAAAATTTATATTAATATTATTCAATTAAATTTCTTAAAATTGTTTAATTCTTTTTTATTTTTAATTACAAAATCTCATTTAAACAAGAGAGTTATAATTTTTAAACGCAACTCGGTTTTAATTAGCTACTTATTTCTAAATGTCTGCTTTAAGAGAAGGAAATTAGAAATAAACAATTCTAGGAACTTATCAAGAAAATTTTAAACTATTAAGTGTACAGAAGGGGTATCAAAAAGGGCTGTTGGAAACTATTAACCTTTGATGGAGTATTATTTAGCTTTTAAGTTGCACCAGCTCTAAATTTAAGAAAAACTGAAAAATATTTTTATTCTTTATATTTTTCGAGACACCCTACACACAGACCCATTAATGTGCCAACAGTTAAGTGATAATTATTTATCTTGCGCCTGGACATCGTGTAGTTAAAAAATTGGAATTATTATAGTTATTGTTAAAATTATAATATATTTAAAGGCAGAAAACCAAAATCTAAATAGAAGGTATTTCATTTTCTAAATAAGAGCGATGTTTTAGAAACAATCTAAAATTAGGAACATTTTTGCAATGCAATGTTTTAGTGAAATAAATCCGAAGAATTTTATTGATGGAATAATATTCTTTGGCAGAAATGGAAAAACGTATATATCTATCTATAAAGTGAGGGTTCATTTTACTGAAATTCTCTCATCTCGTCTCGACCCCTTTATTCTTGTCTCGATTGTCTAAATTGAATGGTGTCGAGACGAGATGAGATTAAGGCGAAACGAGACGAGAATACAAATTTTGTCTCGTCTTGCGCAAAACTA
Organism: Kuschelorhynchus macadamiae; assembly: GCA_030620095.1. Taxonomy (NCBI): domain Eukaryota; kingdom Metazoa; phylum Arthropoda; class Insecta; order Coleoptera; family Curculionidae; genus Kuschelorhynchus; species Kuschelorhynchus macadamiae. Next base: position 520,989 of record JAUTXW010000197.1, on the reverse strand, counting down.
TGCTTAAGAAATTCATTCATTTTGTCTTACTGTGTCATTACTTATAAGAAACTGCAGTGTACATACAGAGTAATGTTTTTAAAAATACGAATAAAAAACAACTCACTACCTTATTAAAAAAAAAAAACGAGACAAAACTTTTCACAAATTCGTATATTTAAGTTCAAAGTCTAGTATTTTATTACATTTTTGATTTTTTACTTGTCTTGGAAAATTTACAATTTCGAAATGTGAGAGGCTGTAAACATTATACCTAGATAAAAATAAATTAAATTTACACAAAAAATCTTATTTTTAACTTAACTAGTCAAAAAACACCATAAAAATTGCACTTTTATTTTTATTTTTTACTGTCTTTTTAGTAGCGTTACTTTTAAATTCATCATGATATTGTCCCTTTTTCGATTTTTTTTGAAAAGCACAAAACTTATACTTCTGCTTAGACCAGAAGTGAATGTCATAAGAAAGACAATTAACACTAATATAGGAATGTATAATTTGTCTTTCCCCGTAAAAAACGTTTTGGTTTAGACTTTAAAATGTCAAAATTGTCTATTAAACGTAAATATCTCGAAATTATTAAATGAAAATAGGAATGTTATTATGTTATATCAAAATACAGGGTGTTGCATTTGAACTAACGATTTCTGTATGAGTTTGGTGTTAAATTTTCTTTAATTCCATAATATTTAATAATTATTTTAAAAACATGGCAAAAATTCAGTGGATTAAATGTTACATTTCTTAATATTTACCTATTCTTATAGCATCATTATCAAAGCTTGTTAAACAAACTTTGTCTTAAATTGCTTAACGACTTCGGATCACGCAGGTTATTGTTATGTATATTTGTCACATTAACATCAGCTTTATACATAGATTCATGGAGTCAGAGGAATCCTTTGTGACTCGAGCTCTACCGTCTTAAAACAATTCCTTCTCCCCCAGCGACATCAAGTTTAACTCATTCTAGCGCTGTCTTGAATTAGGTTTAGGTATATTTCGAAGTTTCTATTATTACTCGAGAGGATTGTCGGATCCCACAAAATAAGTCGTCTGTTGGGACATAACGGTAGTAATATGGACAGGCATGTGTATTTTAGGTCAATAGGATATTTCTTGTATTTCCATATCAATTGGTGCAAAATTGTATAATAATACTTGTTAAGTTCATACATATTATACTATGTATTTAAACATTTGCACTAAAATATGAATAATACTAATAATAATATTGTATTGTTTACTTCACTAATAGCAAGAGATTGTAGTCTTATGTGCAGAATTTGGCAAAAAATAAACAAAAGACCGACAAACTAAACTGGTCTTAAACAAAGTATCAAAAAATTTAAATTCCAAAATTATCAGATGACTATATTAAATATAGTATATATATATATATATATATATATATATATATATATATATATATATATATATATATATATATATATATATATATATAAAGAATAAAGATAAAAGAAGAAAGAGAGATAAATACAGAGAAATAGAATTATAAGAAGCTCAGGAGAGAAAAAGAAGGAGAAGATTGAAAAAGGAAAGCCTGCGGGGTAGGAAACTTAATTCACCATCTTTAAAAACATTTACTCTAAGAATATTGAACAATCGTTTAATAGTCTTAGAGGTAGCTTTTCATTTAAAGTATGATATGCGTTTGGTAGCTGACGTAAGTCCAATTTTCAGAAGTTTATTGTTTTACCGGTATTATATGAAAATGATCATTTGAAAAACTAATGATTATGTCTGCGTACGGAAGGATAATTTATTGTAGAGATATGGAGGAGATCGATATTTAATAAAAAATTACGTGGAATACAGTTTACGTCAATTAAACATACCATGATATTTTTTTTTAATTTGTCAGACGCGGGATTACACCATTTTAACCCAAAACTAATCGAATACAGTAGTTTTGCATCTTGTGAATTCTGTGTTCATCTCTATAATCTAAACACGTACGAGAAATGTTGTTGCAGTGATTATAATATACAGTGCTGGACAAATGAAACGGGACAAAACATAATTTTAGTAAAACTCAAAGACGAATATTTTCGAAACAAAAAAGAATTTCAACTTAACTTTTCTGCATGTGATTGCGCAATCCTCCTACTTTCTTACCTCTAGGCCATAATTGCTAGTTGCAATGACAACTGCAGCATACAGGGCGTTATATGAATTCATTCATATAAAGCCCATTTAATTTTTTTTGCAAATTTTGTTAGCGAGAAACTAATAAAAACAATTTCTACCGATTTTGCCTAGCTTCATTTGTTTTCACTGTACATGGTTTAATCCAAAAATTCGATTTTGTTTCAAAAATTGGTCCATAATAAAGGCTGCTTTTACAAAGTAGTCATGGGATAAGCGAATTTGGAGTGGGGAGTTATGTCGCTAATACAACTAACACAAAGATATTATACAGGATGTGATAAAGACAAATGATCGGCAACTCAATTTTTTTTTGTTTACATTTTTTTAGGAATGTCACTCTTAAATTGCATGTCTGTTACATTAATGGTTAAGATTTGTTGATTCTCATGAGATTATTAGGAAGAGTAGACCATTTTGCCCAATTGGTTTTTTGATTTTAAGGCTACCTTCATTTGTCAACATTTTGAACTTGTTTTTTTTACATTTTTTTTTGTTAAAATGGTACTAGAACCAAGAAACTAACAAAAAAAAACAGTTCTGTCCACTAAACTTATTTTAATGAATTTTTTGTGTACGAAGGTTAAGCAAGACTAACTACGTTTGCTTACAAATTAATTTATTTGCCTTTTTTGCAGAAGAAACTGGGATATATTAATTTTATTGTGTCGAGTGTGATACTGCTAAAATAATAAATATAAAAATAGAGTCTGGCAAAATAAGTGGAAGGGCGTCTTATTTCGAACACCCCGCAAAATTTACACGTGTTATGGAAAGGTTAAAATATGTTGATGCCCGTGCCAATACTAATTATTAGAGACATTTTTCCGAACTGATTTTTGCGTAGTTCCAATCCTAGGTCGATTTGTCACGAAATAAACGACTCACAGCCAAAGAAAGTCCTTCAATGTTCCGGGTGCGAGTTTACTAGTCGTATTTGTTTGTAGCAAATATGTTCAATACTATCAAAAATCAAAGTAGCCCTTGCAAAAACCTCTCTATATTAACAATGGAATTCCACGTGTAAACAGTTGTGTCTTTAATTTATGTTGGCGTTTATATTTTTGTTAAGATACTGTGTATAAGATTTAATTAATGTTAGTTATAAGCTTTTTTAAGATTTACGTCACGTGATATTTTAAACACGGTTGTGAGTCAATAATAAGTATTTAGTTTTTTCCTTTTTTAACAGTTGGAATTGTGATATTATATATTTAAAAAGTTAGTGGGTTACCAAGATTTGCAGTTAATATCTTGTTACCATTTAATATAGCTTTTGATTTGGCGGGATTGAGTTTTAACATAAATTCACCTTATTTTGGGTAGCAATATATTCAGATGGTCTAAAAGAAATAAAGGGTTGTGTGTCATATACAAGTAAAGTTGCTGTAGTAGTAGTAGTAAGTAAAAAATTGGTCTATAAAGACTAAATAATAGGAGACTCAATATAATTTCCTGGGAACACAATAAAAATGTCAATACATTATTTTCTTATTTATGATTTGAGTTCAACCACACAGAACGAACTTGAACATTTTGTAAAAGTGATATTATTTTATAATATAAGTTGGCAACACATTGATACATCAAAATTGTCTAATGTCGATAGGATTATTTACCTTGGAAATACGGGCGACAACTTCCAGGCAATAATACCTAGGATACATACTTATTGAGAAGGTACATACATAATACCGAGAAAAACTTGTCTTTAAGAAGACACACCTTCTTAAAAATTTTATTTTTTTACAATACCTTCTTCACCACCCTGTACAATGTTAAAAGCATTAACTTCAGAAAAACAATCCCCGCCTCTCATTTTCACCTTGTTTCAGCTTTTAAAATCTAGAAACTTATTTAAATCGGGGTCAAAACTACTGACATTTAAATATCACGTCAAATAAAACTTCCTCTATGGGTGAATTATTTTTGACATTTCTCAAAAAAAAATAATTTGAAAATCAAAATCAAACAAAAATATTCATTTATATCTGGGAAATCAGTAAATTCGAAGCTCTGAAATTATTTTTAAATTCCAATAACATCATGTGTTAAAACTCAACGTAAATTAGGTTACAAGACCGGAAAGTGCTATTTTACCGGCCCTTGGATGTACTGGAATAAAAACACTTTCCGAGTATATGTATTTTCTGTAGACCGGTAAAAAATGATAGACCAAATAATTACAGGTTTTTTTTCCGTAAAATACTTTGCTATGCGATTTTTACTTCCCTCGTAATAGAGAAGGATTATTGTAATCGTAAAAAAATCACCACCCGAGATTTTTTCAGATCTTCACGTTTCAGGATCCCTAAATGCCGAAAAACATGTTTTCCTAGTTCCGTCGGTCTGCCTGTCTGTTTGCGGCACAACTAAAAAACTACTTACCCAATTGACTTCAAATTTTTGTCAAAAGTTAAGGGGTATATGGGGATGACCTGGTAATATTTTGGTAAAAATCGAGTTTGGCGAAACAAAATGCCGACCTAGTAAAATGTAAAAAAAAATATTACTAAAAACTACTTACAATTTATTTCTAATTTAGCACAAAAATCAAGTATTAGAGATGAACTTGTAAAATTGAGGTACGAATTCAAGATGGCGTCCAAATAAAATGTTTGTAATCATAAAAATAATCACCAGGTTTTACATATCTTTACGTTTTAGCGGCGCTAGATGCCAACACCCGTGTTTACTAAAGGGGTTTAAATTTAGAGCAGGTCTACTTTGAAAGTTATAGGTTTAAGATAACATTCTCAACAATTGAACAAATATTTTTTCTAAATATCACAATTACAAAATAAGAGTGACATAAGTGAAACATAACTAGCGAACTAAGAGTTTTAAGTACCATGACAACTAAACCTGGTCTAACTCTTAAACTTCTTTAGTGAATACGGGGTATATGTTTTATCAATTTCGTCGGTCTGTCTGTCAGTCTGGCTGTCTGTTGGTCTGTAATTTCACGGCATACCTTTAAAACTACTTACCTGATTGACTAAACTTGCTCAAAATCTAAGAATTATATAGGGACGACCTGTGCAAAAATCAAGTATTATATAGAAATCAACTGGTAAAATTTTGGTACGAATACAAGATGGCGGAACAAACTGGCGGCTTAATAAAATATTTTAAAAATTCGGTCTTAAAAAACTCTTTAAAATTATGTGATATAGAGAAGAACTAGTAAAATTGTGTTACTAATTTAAGATGACGGAACGAAATAGCAACAAAATAAAATATTGCAAATCGTGAAAAATCACCCTTTTTCAGATTCACGTTTTAGCGTCCCTAGATGTGAAAAAATATGTTTTATCAATTCTGTCGGTCCGTCTGTCGGTCTGTATGTCAGTTCGCGGAATAGTCTAAAAACTGCTTACCAGATTGACTTCAAATTTTAGTCAAAAACTAAGGTTCATGTGGGGATGACCTGGTACTAATTTGTTAAAATTTTATATGCCGGAACAAGATGACGGTGTAGTAAAACGTTAAAAAAATTATAACTAAAAAAATTACTTTTCTAATTTACCTCAAATTTTGTAAAAAATCAAACATTGCATAGTAATGGACAGGTAATATTTTGGTATGATTCCAAGATAGCCAAACAAAATGGCGGCCTAATAAAAAATCAGCCTGAAAAAACTATTTATCAGATTAATTTCAAATTTTGTGCAAGCTTTAAATGTAATAGAGATAAACTGGAAAATTTGTGGTGCACATTCAAGATGGCGAAACAAAATGACAGCCAAATAATTTTTAAAAAAATCAACGTAAAATGTCTTGTTAAACCGACTTTAAATTTTGCGGAAAAAGTAAATGTGATATAAGGATAAACCGGTACGGATTCAACAATTCAATTCAAACAAAATGGCGGTGTGTGTCAATATAGAAACTACTTACTAAATTTAATTTAAATTACGCCCACACACAACCACCAAGATCTGATAATTACTGATTTCACATACCGTGAAAAATCATTTCCCACGTCTCAAATTAGTTCGTTATTGGTCAGCTCCCATGTGCAAAATATAGACTCTCTTTTCTATTCTTCTGAATGTAAATGTCTCATAAATATTTCAAATATTTTTATGTCGGTAAAAGTTAACTTTATCTTTCAAAAAATTGAGAGTAACAGTGAAGCGTACACTTCAAATGCAGTCTTAGAAAAAGTGCAATATGTTTGAAAATCTTTTTTCACACTCATGTGACATGATTAAGCCAAACACATTCGTAAGAAAAGTGCCCTTTTACAAACTTGTAATACGATATACTATATTAGTTCCTGTAATGGTGAGAAAATCACCCTACCAGTATTTCACAAATCTTCTCGTTTTAGGGCTCCTAAATACCGAAAAACATGTATATCGATAAATTGATATAATTTTGATAGTAATTGAACATTTTTAAATGTGTTCAGATTTTTTGTTGCGTTTAGATTGACAAAGAAAAATATTTTTTGGCTTTTTCGCAACTGAATAAAAATATTTAACTTTAAATTAATTGAAGCAAATACATATTTAATAAAATTACATATCTCAACATGTGGACTAGTCTGTCTACGGAATGTTTCGATACATAATATAAACAATATTATTTATGCAAGCATATGAAATTATGTCATTTACCTTAAGTTTTTATAGACACATAGTATCGAAACATTCCGTAGACAGACTAATCTACATGTTGAGATATGTTTATTAAATATGTATTTGCTTCAATTAATTTATAGTTAAATGTTTTTATTCAGTTGCGAAAAAGCCGAAAAAGATTTTTGTTTGTCAGTAATTGAACATGGCGGAATAAAATGCAAAATAAAATGTTCGTAACCGTGAAAAAATCACCCTTTCAGGTTTTACATAGCTTCACGTTTTAGCCTCCCTAGATGTGAAAAAATGTGTTTTATCAATTGCTTCGGTCCGTCTGTCGGTCTGTATGTTAGTTCTCGGCATAGTCTAAAAACTGCTTACCAGATTGACTTCAAATTTTAGTGAAAAATTAAGATTTATATGGGGATGACCTAATACTAATTTGGTAAAAATTTTATATGCCGGAACAAGATGACGGTGTAGTGAAACGTTAAAAAATTAATTATCTAATTTACCTCAAATTTTGTAAAAAAATCAAACAATGCATAGTAATGAACAGGTAATATTTTGGTATGAATCTAAGATAGCCAAACAAAATGGTGGCCTAATAAAAAATCAGCCCGAAAAAACTATTTATTAGATTAATTTTAAATTTTCTGCAAGCATTAAGCGCGATAGTGATAAACTGGTAAATTTGCGGTGCGGATTCAATATGGCGAAACAAAATGACAGTCAAATAATTTAAAAAAAAAATCAACGTAAAATATCTTGTTAAACTGACTTTACATTTTGCGGAAAAAGTAAATGTGATATAGGGATAAACCAGTATGGATTTAACAATTCAATTCAAACAAAATGGCGGTATGTGTCAATGTAGAAACTACTTACTAAATTTATTTTAAATTATGCCCACACCGTGAAAAATCATTTCCCACGGCTCAATCTAGTTCGCCATTGGTCAGCTCCCGTGTGCAAAATACAGACTCACATTTCTATTCTTCTTAATGTAAATGTGTCATAAATATTTCAAATATTTTTATTTCGGTAAAAGTTAACTTTATCTTGTAAAAAATTGAGAGTAACAGTGAAGTGTACACTTCAAATACAGTCTTAGAAAAAGAGCACTGTACATTATGTTTGAAAATCTTTTTTCACACTCATGTGACATGATTAAGATTTCCACATTCGTGTGGAAAGTACCCTTTTACAAACTTGTAATACGATATAGTATACTGGTCCCTGTAATGGTGAGAAAATCACCCTACCAGTATTTCACAAATCTTCACGTTTTAGGGCTCCTAGATACCGAAAAACATGTTTTCTCAATTCCGTCCATCTGTCGGTCGGTCGTCAGTTTGCCTGTCTCACTGTGCGCGGCATAGCTAAAAGACTACCTATTTGAAAAAAAATAAATATTGCCGAAAAAAATGGCGACCTATTGAAATGGTAAAAAAATTATAGCTTTAAATATACTTTTTCGATTTATCTCATATTTTGCAAGTGTAAAAAAATTACTTATTCATTTAATATAAAATTTCGTGCTAATTAAGTGCAATATAAAGATGAACTGGTAAATCGCTGGTACGAATTCAAGATAGCGGGGCAAAATCGCGGCCAAAATTAAATGTTTTAAGAATCAGAGTAAAAAAACTTATATTCAATAGAGTATTCTGCACAAAAATTAGATGTGATATCAGTAAATTTCTTTTAACCGGAACTTCCTACGATATTAACTTCATTAGGCATAGGAAAGTATGATCCTATTTAGTTTCGCATATGTTGCTTAAGTATTTACAAATATAAATAATTATTGTGTAATCTGTCACTTTTGCAAACAGAAAGAAGGATGCCCTATGAGTAAATATAATTTATTATTGTGTTATTAAATGACTATGTGTGGAACTAAATAGGATCACATTTTATTATTCATAATAAAAGGAAATATTCATAACGACGGAATTCCTGGGTAAAGAAAATGTACCTTCTTTTCTATTTTTCTATCTAGATCGGTAAAGGGATGTTTGTTGATTTATAAAACATGTAACGAAAATATTGATTTTTTTTTCTCAATTTTCAAAATTTAGGATTTATTTTACCAAGTCTCTTTTAAAATTAACCGCAAACCTAATGTTTTTTAAACAGAGAAAATAAAGAGAAAGAAGTTGAATTATATTGCTGAGAATATTAGATGAGATTTTATAGTCTTGTATTGTTAGTACATTTTTTTCTATCTGCCATTTCATTTAATAGCATGCATCTTTCAGGTAATTGAAAGGTTTTAAATATTATTTTAAAAATTGAAATATTTGAATTGTGTTTAGAAAGATTGGATCCAGTTAAAGAAACTATTCAGTGATAAAAAAATCCGCATTCCGAAGAAACAGATAATATACACCAATTTGTTTCTACGAGTAAAAATATTACACATCCTATCGCTCACAAAATCATAGTCCCTCCCGCTAATATAATATAGCTACTTATTTAACAATTGATTCTAAAACTCACTTCAGCATATCAGAAAACTAGCAATACGACTATTTCTACAATGATGTAAAGTAAATTACCAGAAAAGGAAAGAGGAAAGGAAAAAAACATTTAGAACATCGTAAATCTCTTGTAGCTAGTATAAGAAACGACTGTGAATGTGAAAAAGACAAAGGGACTAGGGCGGACAGAGAAATCTGTTACAAGAAATGCAGTTTGCTAGAGCTTTATAGAAAATAGTGGTTGTATAAGTATTCTATATGCTGTTAAATAATTTTAATATAGAAATGTCATTCGTTTTTACGTAAAATTGCCGTAGATAGGCCCAAACATGAAAAACATTATTTTCAATAATAATAATAGTAATAGGATAAAATAGTAAAATTAGTACAATTTTTTCTTTAAGAAACTAAATGGAGAAGTCAGTATATCAATTAAGCAAAGCACTTCTTTTCCTTGGAGAACCGGACCAATTTAATACTTGCGCTTATGACATCAAACGAATTTGTTTCTTAATGATCCAAGAAACATATAACAGTTTAGTATAAATATTTAATGTGGTTTCAAAGAAAGCAGGATAATCAATCTTGTTTTTAATGAAGGTACTTAAACGTTCAAGAGCTATGTCAATCTAATACTATCTGCTCCCGATGAGTTAAACATATATGTAGACTGACTGGAAATCTGCTAAGCTTTCCGAATAGATTATGTACGTAAGAAATTATTTAAAACTAAGTTGCTCTTTTTGTAGGGAGTCACTTACAACTAGGCAGTATTTTATATACTGATTCTTATAATCTTTATTGTAATTAAACGTCTAATCATATACAGCTGTCAGAACGATCGTTTTAGTTAAGATAGATAATTTTGGTGGTTTTATCAAAAAGAGGTCCCACCCAAGCCAAGCTCCGTGTTGTTTACTGATTTCGTGATTCCATCAACAATGAATATTGTTGATTTTCCTTTTTTATATATTTATACAACAAAAAATTATATTTAGGTTTGTCATCACTAGCTGTTTCAAAAAGTAAATTAGAATTCCTAGCAGTTATTAATTAAATGCTACATTCGTTTCACATCTAAACAGCAACATCAACATTTTGTAACGCTGTGCTTTCATTAGATTAGAAACTAGACGAATCCTGTCCAACCACTCACACAGGACATGTGACTAAGCTAGAAATAATTACTAATTTTGGTATTATTATTATTAATATTATCATTATTAGCACTTTATGTATAATTGGAATTTCGGACACACTATTCCTGTAGTTTCGACCTACATAGGCGCCAGGCCAAGAAGAAAAAGTTTATTACATTTTGCGTTCATTAAGTCATTGATCCTCAACCAGATAAACTTGCCATTATAGGCACAGGCATCCAAGGATAACTATCTACATTCTTATCACCAATGATTTGAATGAGGCTCAGTCAGCTGGTATCTTCTGTAGTTGTGAAAGCACAGAGTCCTCAATACTCACTCTCTAAGCTCAATATTCTTTGTAAATCCGGCGAAGTTCGCCAACTAGTTTAAGGTATGGAGTAGGTTTCGACCGACTTTATATGCCTAGGAATATTTTTGTTCGTTAGACGCCCTGGTTGGTCTGTATATTTAATCTAAGTAAGTTTTGGGCACTGTACATTTGTCTAGCTAGCCCAAATTTCATACCTACGCCGCGCCGTTGGCGCATTCCTAGACCACCGTAAGTGATTGTTTAAATTTCCGCTCCCTATTAACATCTAGTTTGAAATCACCCATATAAAGCAGACGAGTTTTTAGCTATTTAATTACTTATAACAGGTAAAGTATCTATTTGCAATATTTCAAATATGTCCGTATCATTAAATTGTGTTAATGTTTCCGAGTTTACTGGTTGGAATTGTTTGTAATATGAGCAAATAGTGTGCATTCTTGTAGCGCTTAAAGTATGCTAACTAAAAATTCTACGAGTGGTTTGTGATTAGTATATAGATATATTTATATATATATATATATATATATATATATATATATATATATATATATATATATATATATATATATATATATATATATATATATATATATATATATATATATATATATATATATATATATATATATATATATATATATATATATATATATCAAAAGTAGAAAATATATAACGCGGCAAGAACTAGTACATAGTAGAAAATTGATTCTTTGGATGACCACTAAAGTAATGGAATTTGGCTAACCATAGACACGTGTTTCTAACTTAAGGTCTTCATCATTACTGACAACTACGTGAAAGACGAGCATAACTAGCGCTAAAACTCCTTATTACAATATATATATATATATATATATATATATATATATATATATATATATATATATATATATATATATATATATATATATATATATATATATATATATATATATATATATATATATATATATATATATATATATATATATATATACAGGGTGATTCATGAGGAAATGTCAATACTTCAAGTACATATTCAGAACCAAAAAACTAACATAAAAGTCTATATAAATAGGTGTTCGCAAGGCCTTAGTTCTCGAGATACAGGGTGTTAAAATTTTTATTTAATTTTCCTATTTTTTAAATAAAATTTATTATAATGAAAATAATGGAGTGAAAATTAATACACGGGGGTTTTTTGGTGTGACAAATTCGAATCTAATATTAGTATTGCTCTTTCTTGTAGGGGGCGCCACCTACATGTGTTTCTACTCTTTCGAACAATCACAACTTTTTGGTACAGTCTTGTATTACATTTTTGAGTAAAACAAATTATTTCCTTGCCATTTCTACGTCAAAAAGGTATACCTGTTAAAAGTGGATACGAGCAACCGTTTTCGAGATATTTAGATTTAAAACAATTTCGGCGCCTGTAATTTTTTATCGCAAAATTTTAAAAGTTTGTTATTTTGTTGTTATTAAGTTGTTTTTAATAAAATCTAGGTTACGTTTTATAATTTTCAAAAATTCCACCATTTGCTTCTAAGCACAGGTCAGCTCTATGGTTTATAGCTCGGGTTGCGCTGTGGATACATTCGGGCGCATTTCTTAGTGTTTGTGCTGCGTTTGTTATCCGATCCAATAATGCTTCTCTTGTATTTACTTTAGTGGAATATACCAGTGATTTGAACCATCCCCAAAGACAATAATCCAAAGGATTAAGGTCTGGCGATCTAGGTGGCCAATTAAACGGACCTCCTCGACCAATCCATCGGTTTGGAAAGTTTTGGTTTAAAAAATCTCTTACAAGTAAACTGTAGTGTGCAGGGGCTCCATCATGCTGCAAATACATGTTTAGTCTTACATTAAGGGGAACATCTTCTAATAGATTTCGCAAGCGATTTTCAAGAAAGTTTAAATATTTTTCTCCTGTAAGACTATCGTCGATTATAAATGGACCAATTAAATGACCATTTCACATTCCACACCACACATTAATGCTAAATTTATGTTGGAAATTATGTTCTACTGTAGCGTGAGTATTTTCATAGGACCACCGGTGTTCATTGTGAAGATTATTTATACCATCACGCGTGAACTGTGCTTCATCAGTGAACAAAACATACCTATACAACCTTCGATCTTCATTAATCCAGTTACAGAATTGCATTCTCAACTCAAAATCACCCTCCTGCAAATGTTGAACCCGTTGTAAATGAAGTGGGTATAAACAATTAATGTGAAGATTTCTCCAAGCAAACGATTGTGTAATTTGATAAGTATCTACAATCCGCCTAGTGCTTATGCTTGGATCATTTTCGACGGCATTGAGTATAGCCTCTTCTACTTTAACGTTGGGTCCCGATTCCCTTCCAGATACAATTTTCGCACTTGGAACATCCCAGATTTTCCAGCAGTAGTGAAAACTTGTTGAAAAACTCTTCTATCTGGCACCCTTCTATCTGGAAAACGACGCTGGTACTCCGCGATTGCTTGAATTGCGACCCCATTGCAGAAGCTATAGACGAATATCATATCTGCATATTCACGATGCGAGAATATCACAGGCATAATGACGTATTGAGATCTAAAGTTTCTTAAATGATTATTGTCAGAGAATAATAGTTATGAACAGAAATTGACAGTGACAAAATTTGATCTTATTATTAACTGACATTACTATTGCTAAGTAACACGAAAAACGATGAGAACACCAACCAGCAGTTGTTCTGTCAGGCAAGGCACACTTCTATTTTTTTACAATAAATGCATACTTTATGTGTCGAATCAAACTGTTTTAAATCCAAATATCTCGAAAACGGTTGCTCGTATCCACTTTTAACAGGTATACCTTTTTGAAGTAGAAATGGCAAAAAAATAATTTGTTTTGCTCAAAAATGTAATACAAGACTGTACCAAAAAGTTGTGATTGTTCGAAGAAGTAGAAAGACGTATAGGTGGCGCCAGATTCGAATTTGTCATACCAAAAAACCCCCGTATATCAGTTTTCACTCCATTATTTACATTATCATAGATTTTATTTAAAAAATAGGAAAATTAAATAAAAACCTTAACACCCTGTATCTCGAGAACTAAGGCCTTGCGGATACTTATTTATATATACTTTTATGTTTATTTTTTGGTCCTGAATATGTACCTGAAGTATTGACACTTCTTCATGAATCACCCTGTATATATATATATATATATATATATATATATATATATATATATATATATATATATATATATATACTAATAATAAGGAAATACACAAGTTTTCTCCAGGTGACTGCGAACAAATTACACAAAAAAGGTTTTCAGTGCGTATATATTCTTAAATTCTCTGGTGTGACGTTTGACAAAACCTAACATCTTTATTGCTTTGTTATAGCAAAATTCAGTGTGAGGCACAAATGTAAGCCTACTGTCAAAATCACTCCCATTTCTAACTGTATCAACATTCTCAAGACCAACAATAACAAAGGAATCATTGAGATAATAAATGTTTGGCTGAGGGCGTTTTTTTTCTCGAGAAGTGAATACATTTGCACTTATTAACTTTAAGTTGCAATCGATTGGTTTGACATAGTTCAAACCTATTAATATCATCTTGCACCTCTACTGCTTGCATTAGAAGGATCAACGTATCTAGAAATCTTCAGACCATCAGCATAGAGCAACAATTCACAATGATGGAAACATAAATAAATATCATTGAAATATAACTTGAAAAGCAAAGGTGCAAGACGACCACATTGAGGGACGCCAGATGTAAATTTAATCATGTCTGAGCAAAACAATTTTACCCTGACAATCTGTTTCCTAGCCACAAGGTAGGAATTAATAGGGATAATTTATTAATTAGAAGTGTATAATCAACTCTGTCGAAAGCTTTAGAGAAGTCAGTATAGAGAGAGTCCACAGACTTACTTCCATCCAATGCACTCGGCAGATCCTTTTTATACATCAATAGGTTGGTTGTCACAGAGTGGCGAATGATGAAACCACGTTGCTGAGAAATAATTACACTTTTAAAGATGAAAGTATAATAATCACTTACAAGTGACTCCGAAATTTATGACATTTGAGAAGTTAAGAAAACAAACGAAGTTCTTCAGAGCTCCGGAAATACACCAGCAAAAAGATTAATTGAAAATAAGATACAACGGTCTTGAAAGGGCAAACGAGTATTGTTCGAAAAATGAAGGTGACATGCCATCAGGACCCAGGCCCTTTAGATACATCGACAAGCCTAAGCTTGTTATAAACTTCTGATATACCAAATTTTAAAGTATTACTATTTACAATATCCCAAAATGGAAAGGTTTGAGAGATTTCCTCGTTATTGTAAGGATACACTGGAGTCACATAGACAGATGAAAAGTGTTGCGCAAAAAGATTTGCAGTAGTCTTTCAATATAAGCATGAGACATCGCCATGCCATGATGACGAATAAAATGCCTTCCTTTAAGGTTTCCGCCACCTGAAAACCTCTACGGCAGCTATCGTCAGTTGTTATCCTAGTGTCTTTTACGTATTTAATGTAATTGTTCGTGGCAATTACCTAATCTCGGACTGCGCACATGAATTAAAATTTTTACTACTAGTACTGCTCACAATAATTTTAAAATACTGTAATTAAGAAAACTTCTTAAATCTCTTCAAAGCAACTAACCAACATTTTCGTTCCAAACACTAACAAATTGGTTTTACCATGAAGCTAACATGCGTTAAATTCCGTGTAACTTCGGGGCGATATATTGTTCTAAGGCGGCAGGGCGAATAACTACAAAGGATTTAATAGGCTTTGTGGGTGTATAAACTTAGTGTGTGCTGGGTGTCAGAACTATATACAAGTATAACAAAGGAGCGTAATTGCAATTTACATTGAGTATCTACTGAAACTGACGCGTGTCCAATATATTTTTTAATTAAACAAAATGAAATTTACAGATCTATACTAATTATTAATTTAATTTGTGCTTAAATTAGCACGTAAAACTAAAATTTTTTTTTATATTGTTTATAACAAAGCAGTGGACATTTTGTTTTCTGATTCTAAAGTTTATAGATCATTGCATTTTAGGCCGTTTAAAAACATCCCATGGAAAAAGGTAGCCTCTAAGCTAAGTCTAGCCGTCTTTCCATAAAGGGATTAAGCGTTGTAAACGAAAACAGATAAAGCCATACCAATGCAATTTTGCACAACGTGTTAAATGCATATAAAATATTGGTAGAGCATTTTTTAATAATTCGTGCTACACCTCACAAGATAAATAATTAAAATAACGCGCATCAGCCGAATAGTTATCTACTAAAAAATGAACCTTTGCACTTTTTATTACGAAATATCTGCTATGTATTTCAATAGACTTATAGCATATATAAACCAGTTTCTATTTAACTTAAATTCCTATGAGGAGTAGCACTAATCCCTAAAATGCTGCGATTTTGATATATAGTTATATATAATATATATATATATATATATATATATATATATATATATATATATATATATATATATATATATATATATATATATATATATATATATATATATATATATATATATATATGTATACTATATATACATATATTATAAGGTTAATTTTCAACATTCTTCAGACATGATCGGATTTGAATTTCGGGAGGAAATGTTAACCCGCCATAAAGTACAAAATACCTGTAGGCAATGACCAAATTTCTCTTGCATTTGCTGCGTAATTCGGGTCCGTAAATACGAATCACTTTTCGATGGGAGAGGCAGAAGAGAGAAACAGAAGCAGTTTGTTTATCTATGTGCCCGCGGCATAGTTAAAAAACTACTTACTCGATTCGCTCCAAATTTTGATGAAAAAATAAATATAGCGGAATAAAATGGCGGCCCCGTGAACTGGTAAAAATTTGATACGAATTCAGTCTGTCGAATCAAACTGGCGACCGAATGAAATATTTAAAATATCAGCCTGAAGAAACTACTTAGTAGATTGATTTTAAAATTGATTTTAAATTTTGTGCGGATATAGAGATGAACTAGTATATATATATATATATATATATATATATATATATATATATATATATATATATATATATGTGTAAACCTTAGATTAGTGGGGATGCTGTTTTTGTATATAAAAAGCAAAATAAAGGTGTGGAATAGGTTGCAACGTTAACCACCGAATATCAACTTTTTTAAAAAAATTGTACACAATACCTGTGAAAAGTTTGAATTTACGCAGACAAAACGACAGTTTTTTTTATTTTGGCGGAAAAAAATCCCTTCCGCCGCCGCAACCCCATTAAAAAATTTTTTTTTTCAAAATTTTTATTCTTAAATGCAATAAGGCTCAAGGTGTTAATTAGGTTATAACAAAGATTTTTTATAGATAACTTTTTTTTGTAAGATATCATTTTCCACCCCCGCAACCCCACTGAAAATTTTTTTTTTCAAAATTTTTATTCTTAAATGCAATAAGGCTCAAAGTGTTAATTAGGTTATAACAAAGATTTTTTATAGATAACTTTTTTTTGTAAGATATCATTTTCCACCCCCGCAACCCCTATGATTTTTTTTTAATCCTTATTTTTAAATGCAATAAAGCTCAAAGCGTAAAGTAGATTACAACAACCATTTTTTATAGATAAATTTTTTTGTAATATAGGTATCATTTTCCACCCCCGCAACCCCCATGAAACTTTTTTTAGAAACCAAAACCTTTTCTAAATAAAATATTCTACAATGATAATGATTATAAAAAAACCATATTGATGAAAATAATTTCACTTTATTCAAAACAAAACTCAAATGGTTATATAAAAATATGGGAACATTAACTGTAAAAAAAATAAACAAATAGATAAACAAACAGATTATAAAACTCTAAACTCCTTTACTTGTTTGACAAAAAATCTTTTTTAGTGTTAAATTTTGGCATAATAGTCCTGGAAAGAATTGTGTTTCTAATAACCCCGTCTCGCTTCTTTGGATCTGTTACTTTCATGGAACTCTCTGTAACAAGCTTGACCGCCCGTTCCACAGCTTGCGTGTGGCATGGAAATTGCGCTATTTCCTTAAAAATAGGCGATTGAAATGGATTTTCCACAATCTTTCTTAAATCGTCTTCAGATACATTTTTCAAAAGCGGTGGTTCAGTGACGTTACATCCTTGCCAGTCTTCTAAAAGGTTGCAGTAATCGGCAGCTTCGAAGTTAAACTTTGGCAAAATAAAGGCACGGACTTCTGTTTGAAGATTTGAATGTGTGCGGATTTTCATGATTCGCCTGAACGCTAATTCCCTAATGGCTATATTACTGTCAGCTAGCATTGCTAGTAACATGTTTTCCGGATGTCCAAAGTAGCCGTTTCTTTGGATTACAGGATCGATTACATTTTTTAGAACCTGTGGTAAATACCGTGAAAGTTTAATGGTATCAAAGAAGTGTTTTGCCCCATAAATGCACGATGGTTTTGTTTTTATTCTAAACCACATTGGAGCATAGACCTTCATGACAAACTCTGCTAGACTTTCAAGATTACTTGATGGATTTTCGGTTGACACATAAAGCCTTAATATTCGATTGGCAGTGGTAAGCCAGCGGGAATGTACTAGTTTTCCAGGTTGTTTTTTAATTAATCCCTGATCACACAATCCTGTAGAAACTAAATGGCAAATATCAATCAAATAAGCCTGATCTGTGCTTAAGCTTTCCCTGGAAATCTCCGGCAGTGTTACACCTATCTGTCTAAAATTAACCAATTGAAGTTTTTCACAGTCTTGAAGTGCTTGTCCTATTATTCCCGACAAAACATTCGGACCTTTGGTATTACCATCTATGTGTTGAATCAAATGACGCAGAGGTAGTTCGTTGGCATGCAGTTGACAAATAAACCAATTTACAGGAGCATTAATCTCGTGTTCTAGACGGACAATTATACCATTCTTGTGCCCTGTATTAGTAACGGTGCCGTCACAACCAACAGCTACTATTTTATTTAATGGTTTTGAAGAGGTCACAAAAAAATCCTTAATACTGTTAAAAATATTCAAAGCACTGGACGATTCGGGTGTTACATGACCGATATATTTGGATCCCGGTTGTTCGATTAGGACAATATGTTCTTCAACTCTGGTGAATCGACGTTCTGAATCTTCTGAAAGTAAAATTGTACTGTCCTTGCGCCCATCAAAATATAACCCTCTTGTTGGAATAAGTGGCATTTCAGATTGTAATTCAATTCTTTTTTTTGTTCTCGCTCTTCTTACCTTGCCCTGGTCTATGATTTTAGATGATCTTCTTTATTAATTACACCTACATCTAGCAGAGTCGCCGAAGCTATTGCAGCACCAACTCTGTCAGAAATCTTATATCTATCGAGTACACTGGGTAGATTAATGAGCCGCAGCATGTTTCTAGATTCTACTGGAGGTGGAGGAGCCGTATCATGGTAAGGTAAATATTCAAGATCATTCTGAGTACAAGCAAAATTATTTTCTTCGGGAATTTCAGTGGTTTCTTCTCCTGTGGAATGCTGGCTGCTTCCAGATGCAGTTGCAGGACATTTGCGAACCTCTTTTAGATTGCGTGCTTTAATTTTTTGGAAGTATTTTTTATCGGTTTCTCCCATCTTCATTTTACGGCATGATCTCTGGTCTTTGATAAAATCGCGTTCTAAAAGTGGTATCTAGAAAACAAGCAAATTAATTTAAATTTTGGGGATAAAAAACTTACCTTAAATATTTTTTCACAGCGACAATTTTTATAGTCAGAGCATTTGCAGGCGGCAATGTCAAACAGAGATTTAGTCGATTGTATAAAATCCGTAAGTGACGTTTGAAAAGATTGCTTTTGGTTATCTCTTTTAAATGATTTTAGCAAGGCTAACCTTCGATTATGATATTGTTTAAGCAAAAACTTAATCCTTGTTCTTGAAACAATTGGAATTGAGGCACGTTTCCAAATATCTTCGACTACTTCTGCCACAGTGGTAAATGCTTGAGAGTTAATGCAATTATTATTCACTTTTTGTTTTACTAAACTATTTTGAACAAACAAAAAGTACTTTAAACACTCTTCTATTGTCGGTAACACATATCGGTATAGTTCTTCTGGTTTTCCAAAAATCGGACACGTTTTAACAACGCCACGAGTCGTTACGCACTTAGACATGGTAAACTTACGAACGACACCACTAGTTAAAATAGACTGAAAACAGATTTTGAATTGTGATGTTTACTTAAGTTTACAGCTGGACTCCGCTCGATGCGTTCAAGGCCAACAGCGACACATCGCTTTTTACAAATAAGTTATTAGAATATCTTTAGAATTTGCTTGCGGCATCAGCGGGTAATATTATATTGCACCTCGCTCGACATTTATTGGTTTATTGGTGTATGGTAATTATTATTTTCTTTTTTAAGGCCTTGCCAAGGGGGCAAAATTTACTTAACAGGAAAGATTTATAACACGAAAAACTCTTATTTAAATCTATTTTAATTTATCAGCCTTATTAGGTTTAAAAGTGTGAACATTTATATTTTTTATTATTTCGAAGGGGTTGCGGGGGTAGAACCAAATAGTTTACTCAAAAGTGTTACATAAAAAAATATATTATTTTAACGCACGTTACTCATAGAAACTTATTGCGTTTAAAAATTTTGAAAAAAAATTTTTTTTTTGCTTGAGGGGGTTGCGGGGGTGGATACACTGATCAAAAAAAAAAAAAAAAAAATTGGTCTTTTTTCTAACGCTAAATCCCAACTTTGGAGACCCGTTATATTTTCCAATTCAAAAAGTAATTTTTACGATGCACACTAGTGTGGAACCCTTTATTGTTTTGTCAAGCTTTCGGGATCAATTTATCCCTTCCTCATGACTTTTCTACAAATAATTGAAAAAACGAAAGTTAGAAACTAACTAGTAAACTTACTAGTGAAACAAAAACATACTCTGAAGACGACGCACATTTAGTTGCACCAAATCATCAATTTAAAAATTTTAAAATTTGAAATGTTAATAGCCAAATAATAATTTAAAAACTTTAAAACATGTCCATCATGGGACTTCATTTTGTTAAGTGTAAACACGTTTTTTAGAGGAATTTTAAGCGTGAAAGTAGAGGGGACATAAGTGAGAGAAATGCAATATTATTTTTAATAAGAAGAAAGAAATAGAGAAAGTATACTAAATTGGTAGTTGGAAGGCACAACACAGAAGGATGACGGGTTGGCTATCTTACAGTAGTGTGTATACAATGCTCAACTAAATTCGATCTAATTAGCGAAAATGTGTAGTAATATGATTATTTTACAATGGTAATTAATTAAGAGAAAAAGTGTGAAAGGTCACGAGAGACCTTAAAAGTATGATAGTTGTCCTGTAATAGTTGTAAAAACAATAAATCGACCCAACAATGGCAATTTAAAAATAAGATAAAGAATAATTTATGTAATAATATTAGTTACAAAGGTATATAAGATACGTATATTATGGACATTTATTAATTACTCATCGGGGGCGGGAGTGTCCAGACATTGAAATTTGTTTTTTTGTAATGTTACGATATAACTGTATATGAAGCTGAGGTTTTGGGTGTCACTCTTTTTATTTATGACTGGGTGTTGGAGATTTATATGTATCATTTCAAGAAAAATGCGTTTTTAATAAGAGGATGCTTTATCCAAAATCTCAGCGCCACTTCAGTTAAGGGAGTGGTTTTCCTTAATGAAATGTTCACTCAGTGCGCAGGACGGAACCTCCCTCCGACAGTCGCTCTTATGTGATGTAATTCTACCTTTAAGGCTTCTAGAACTCTGTCCTATATATGATAACTCGCATTCATTACATAGAATTTTATAAACTGTATTGTAATTCTCTAGCAGTGACAGAGGTGTTTTAGTTTTAGTGAACAAGAGAGCTAGAGTTTTTTTTGCTGTTCTCTCGCTATCTTAATCTCAGTATTTTTGAAAGTATTATAAATGTCCATAGTATACATATCTTATATACCATTGTAACTAATATTATATATTTAAACTATCTTATTTTTAAAATGCTATTGTTGGGTCGATTTATTTTTTTTACAACTATTACAGGACAACTATCATACTTTTAAGGCCTCTCGAGACCTTTCACACTTTTTCTCTTAAATAATTACCATTGTAAAGTAATCATACTACTATGTACACGTTTTCGCTAATTAGATCGAATTTAGTTGTGCATCGTATACATACTACTGTAAAATGGGCAACCCGTCATCTTTCTGTGTTGTGCCTTCCAACTACCAATTTAGTGTACTCTCTCTATTTCTCTCTTTTTATTAAAAATAATATTGCATCTCTCTCACTTATGTCCCCTCTACTTTCTCGTTTAAAATTCCTCTAAAAATCGTGTTTTCAGTTAACAAAATGAAGTTTTTTCAATTATTTGTAGAAAAGTCCTGAGGAAGGGAGAAATTTATCTCGAAAGCTTGACAAAATAATAAAGGGTTCCACACCTTTATTTGGCCTTTTATAAACATAAACTGCATCCCCACTAACCTAAGGTTTTCATTTTTCTTCTTGATGGTTGTGACTATCTCTCCCTCTTTATATATATATATATATATATATATATATATATATATATATATATATATATATATATATATATATATATATATATATATATATATATATATATATATATATATATATATATATATATATATATATATATATATATATATATATATATATATATATATATATATATATATATATATATATATATATATATATATAAATATGCGATACCAATTCATTTATTGGCGAAACGATGACATCCAAATAATACCGGCTTTTTAGGATAAAGTGTTCACAAGAAACAAAATTATAACGTCCGTACATATATAAATAAGAAAGGAATTAAATTAAATTAAATGTCTTAATGACTATCTGCGGAAATAAATTGGTTCGGACTTACGGACACTATTTTCCTTAAAAGGAAAGATTCATAATGAGGGAAGTTTCGGGTAAAGAAAATTTACCCTATGTTAATTTTCTTAAGATCTTGCTGATTTAATCGTGTTTTTTATAAATAGTTGTTTACTCACTTTGTCCGTATGTTTCTAAGAGGATCTGAAAAAATATTATTGCTTGAAATTCTCGCTTGTTTATATGGTTATAAGGATATCGGAGTAAATCTAGAACGCGCCGAATTTTCGGTGTAAACCGACGAAGAAAAAATGTCGCAAGTAAAAATAAATTGTCTTTTTCGTTAAAATGATTGGAAAGCCAGTATTTTTTTTTATATTCAATTTTTTTCTGTTTCAGAAAAGTTTATCTTTTTTTATTTATTTTGTATGCTTTTATTCAAAAACTATAACTAAATCTTTCTCAAAAAACATACCGGTTTTTTTACTAACCGACGACGCGTTTTTTAAGGTCAACTACTATTTTTTGTATTTAGATGAACATCTGACTTGTTCGTTAGAGTAATGAGGTCTCTGTCAGTATCACAGATATCTCACTATAGATATCAAATAATTTTTGTGCAGTAGTAGAATCGAGAATTTAAATTCATTCCCATATAATCTTAACATTTATTTATTACCTTTTATCACATTGCCTTTTAGAACTATACGGGATTTTTTAAATATTAATGGTGTGAGAAAGCCAGAAGTTTCTGTAAAATCATTTTGTATGCAACGGTATTATCTTTAGTTTTAATAAAAAATTTTTCGATGGCTGCATACCCTTTTTTTCTCTAGGTTACTTGTCAAACATAACTTTTTAGTCAGATTAGGTCTAGGCTTATTACTACAAAATTTTAAGGGGAATTGATATTTACCTGTTTTTTTTGCTTATATAATATTTTTGTTGGTATTATGCATCCGAAGCGATCGTAGATAGACACCTTGGCACCTTAAGATATACAATTTTTTTAAGCATATTTATATATTTTTTACGTTGCGGTAATGCGAAAATGTTTCTTTAACAAAATTTTGTACTTAACAGGTAATCTCTTTAGTTTTAATACTTACATACTTTATTTAAACGTTAACTTAATTTATATTAAAAAAAAACTTTCTTATAAACACAAATTGTTTTGTTATTGCTAAAGCGTTAACAAAATATTATAAACTTTAACAACAAAGTAATGTATCGGTTTAATTAGCTTTAACTGCAGATATGTTTCAGAAATATTGCCATCTTCATAATACAATCTAAAATGTAAATGGCCACACATTAAAAACTGCAATATTCTCAAATGTTTGCGACATCGAACTAAAAATTTAGTTTACCAAGTTTTGCTAAATTTGACTAAAGTAGCAAAATATATATTTAGTTGAATTTTATATTCCACATAGATGCAAAATAACATACTTTTTTATATATACTTTTCCCTATCTTATGCGCTTTATTTGGTATTTTATGGATATAGGTTCCTTTTTTTTTAAGTCAGAAAAACAGAAACTTCTTTCAAGTTTAAGTACACATAAGGTCTACCAAATCACTTGGGATTCCCTTTTCCGTATAAAACATATCTTGCCCTAAACTTATATGAACTTTTACTCATCTTGGATGTTGAATAAATTTGGAACATGTTTGGAAGTTTGCAAAGAAACATAAACATGTATTTCTTCAACTGAATTTTAATTTAAATACGTATGACAACACATATTACTACCAAACTTCCAAACTTTTGTAGACTAAAAATATTTTTTAATATTTTTTTTTTGAACAAACTCCACTTTTATTTATTTACTATATAAAACCAAAGATAATAATTGAGGCCACAGGGTATCAAAAGAACGTTATCTATTATGCTATATTTTCTAAATTAACAAAAGTTTATATCAAAGACAGATTAAACTGCGAATAGACAATTCAACAATTATTCGAAAATGAAATAACCTCTAAATTGAAGCCAGCTTTGCCGTAATTCAATAGAGTTGAGAACCATCGAGGAATTTACACGGAGTTCAATTCATGATCTGATTAAATTTGCTGACAAATCAGTTTTACGCAATTACTATTTGTCTCTTGCGTGTATTGCGTTTTAATTTCCAATAGTATTTGAAATACGCACTATTATTTCTGATACGAACTAATATTCACCATTAAATAGCGACACGAGCGATTGATGTGGTGAAATTATGAAACTGCCATATATATATATCCATATATATATATATATATATATATATATATATATATATATATATATATATATATATATATATATATATATATATATATATATATATATATATATATATATATATATATATATATATATATATATATATATATATATATATATATATATATATATATATATATATATATATATATATATATATATATATATATATATATATATATATATATATATATATATATATATATATATATATATATATATATATATATATATATATATATATATATATATATATATATATATATATATATATATATATATATATTTGTATAACTTTTTACGACCAAGAACCGCACAGAAATTGAAATTTCTGTTTCTCTTTTATATATATATATATATATATATATATATATATATATATATATATATATATATATATATATATATATATATATATATATATATATATATATATATATATATATATATATATATATATATATATATAACATGACTTCTATAGTTTACTGTATTATGATGGCAGACTTGAATAAAAATCATTTCTAGTATGCTACGTTTGTAAAAGCTATAAATAACCTTCGATTGTTTCATTAACGCGATTAAACTTGTTTGACTTTGTTGAATCTATAGCAAGCATCTACCTCCTGATTATGCCTTGGTTTCTCTGAACGTTGTATCTGTATTCACGAATATGCCAAAAATATTGGTAACCAAAATAATAAATAAATATCAACGTTATATTTCTGCATATACTATCTAAACGCATGAAATAATAATAAAATTGGTCAACATTTGTTTTGATACCAGTGGCGTTAAAAATCAATTCTACCAAAACTCGATGGCAGTGGTATGGATAATGCAGCTAGCCCGGTACTGGGTAATTTTATAATTTTTTTGTTCTTACAGAAGTATGTCAAAAATTACTTTTAATATACCCTGTTTGTATGGCCATACCAAGACAGAAAGATAAGGAAGTTTTCAATAGAATCAATGAGAAAATGCAGTTTACACTAGAAGTAGAAAACTACAAGAAACGAATACGATTTCTAGATGTTATGCTAATTAGGAGTGATGATGGCCATGTAAAGACAGATTGGTATATGATACCATCTAGCTCGGGTATAATTCTCAATTACTATTCTTATCACACAGGCCAACATAAGGTAAGTGCTATTAGCAATTTGATTTATCGAGCAAAAAAACTCAAGCAATCAAGATTTTTGGGAAGATAATATAAATATGATACGGGAAATAGCTCGAAAAACAACTACCCGATAAAACTTGTTAACCAATTTGTAAATAAATTTAAATATAAGGATAATAAAATTATGAACCATGAATCGCACAATACTCAAAATCAATTGAAGAAACATAAATACTTTCGAATCCCATTTGCACATGGCTTATCACACAAAATAAAAAAGTGTTTGATGATAAGGATAGTAAAATTGTCTTTTATAACATCACAACAGCTAATTTATTTTCCAAACAAAGATTCCATTCCGTTAATAAAACATTCGGAGCTTACCTATAGCATTCTTTGTTCGTGTGACAAGTCATATATAGAACAACCAAAGCGTGTTTGGAAAAACCGTATTAGGCAATATAAATATGATGGCCAAGAAAAATATAAAAATAAAAGTGAAAAACGGTACTTGCACAGTATCACACCGGCCATAATTTCATGTTTGATAAAGATCGGGAAAGTAACTTTTACAAACGTACCATACTGAAAATAATTTTTATTCAAGTCTGCCATCATAATACAGTAATGGGCTCAAAAAAAAATAATTCAATGGTTATCGTACCCATACTGTGTTTCAAAAAAGTCTACACAAATTGACAACGTGGCAATTTGCTACTAGTAAAAAATTTCTACAGGTGCACCAACATTATTAAAAGATACTAAACTATAACTTCGTTTATTTAGGTTTATACTCATGGCAGATATGTGATTTCATCGTAACAAGGTTGTCATTTTATTTTTGAGTACACTAACACACTACCAATGAACAACACTGTGAGAAAAATAGAATATATAAATATGGCATTTGGTACATTTTCTTTATAAATTAGTAAACTAATATACATGTGCCTGTATTGTCTTTTTATGCAGTTTTCCGAGCTTTCAATTAACAAATGATTACATATTTTATGCGTTACATGATCTAAATGTTATTAAGGTAGGTAATCAGATTTCATATCAAAAACTATTTATTTTATACGTGTATTATATTAATATTATATATTTTGTCTGGCTGTAGTGCCTTTTCTTTAAAAATGATCCTTTTTAACCTGCAAAGAAGATGCACCCACGCATCGAAACGTGGCTTATATAATAAAAGAGTTATATACACATTCGTCTGTTTTTCTCGGTATACCTTCAACCAACCTATTAAGATTAGACGCTATGTATACTATTGTACCTTTTATTATTTATACAAGAAAATGTATAAATTATTTTCTGCATATCAGTCTTTAGGTGCTCAATATATTTGTTTTAACCCACCCTCCTTGACTCTCAGAAAGGAGGGTAAAATGTCGACAACCTAATCACTTCGCCTCAGCTTTCTACTTAAAACGTAATAGGTGAAAACTGCAAAGGATAAGGTTTAAGTTTCGTATTAAAGATAACTTTCGTTAACGGAACTCGTAGTCCAACAACCAAACAAGGAATTATCTGTTTTAATATAATCGATATGCTGACAGTGAACGTTTTATTATGTCTCTGTTTGTCAAATTAATATACAAGTAAACTTAACCTATACAATATT
The DNA here is from genome assembly GCA_030620095.1 of Kuschelorhynchus macadamiae. Classification (NCBI taxonomy): domain Eukaryota; kingdom Metazoa; phylum Arthropoda; class Insecta; order Coleoptera; family Curculionidae; genus Kuschelorhynchus; species Kuschelorhynchus macadamiae. The sequence continues at coordinate 493,347 of JAUTXW010000197.1, read as the reverse complement.
TCCTACTAAAGAGTGGTTTGATGTTTAAAAAGATATCAAGAAACTTATTAATGTATATATAATAAAAACGGAAAAGCTACCTGTGTCATGATATAAAACCTCTCAAACCTAAAAATATAAAAGGAGAGAAACATTTGGCTTTAAATTAAAAGATCAAGCGCAGTAATATATATTTATTTCTAGGGCAGGTTATAACGCCAAACATAAATGTGCATGCGGATTCTCTTTGAAGTTGATGTATAAATGTATTTAGACAACATTAAAATCTACAACGTTCGCAGTAGTTAAAGTAAATGTTACAAATACTCTAATCATGGCAAGTTTAATTGCATTTTCAACACACAGAAAGAGAAGATCAAACATGTGTGTTAATTCTAGATATGTTTTCTGATAGTAGTATATACATTCAATATAACCTGCTTCAAATTGTTAAAATTTAATATGTTAATTAACGAACTTCGAAGAGATTATCTCCGTGACATAAATTAGATAACGCGACTTGATCTTATCAAGATTTTTAGGTTTTGTATGTAGACCAGTTCTCAGACACATGCATCCCCACATAATTAAAAAAATCGGTAATTTTCTCTCGTTATGAGTTTTTCGTTTTATTATGAATTGTCGAAGTGTGTCCCAATTTCGTTCAGTGCATAGTCATTTAGAAACACATATATACTCTCTTTTTAAACATTTTTATTGGACGTCTTTTTATTTCCTCATATTGGATCCCTACTAATATTTTACCAGTTTCTACTTATGCCACACTTGATTTTTGAGCAAAATTTAAAATAAATTCAATAAGTAGTTTTTATATTCACACACACCTCCATTTTGTTACGCATGTTGAATTCGTACCAGTTCGTCCCTATGTCACATTTAATTTATCTTCAACACTTATTCAGTCAAGTGAATTAGATTTTTTTACGTTGTGATAAACTTTAACAGTTTATCACTTTATTACAATTATTGCTTGCACAAAATTGAATTTAATCTAATAAATAGTTTTTCAGGCTAATTTTTGAATATTTTATTAGGCCGCCATTTTGATCCCCATCTTAGATTCGTACCAAAATATCACCATTTGATTCCTACATTACGATAACTTGCAAGATGGGCCTGATGGCATTCCGGTAGTTTTCTTGAAAAATACACGTTTATACATGTTTTATCAAGTGTCTTAAACAGGTTGTTTAATTTGCCACTAGATAGTGTTATAAAACTGTTTTTCCAGATAAATGGAAAACGAGTTTTATAACCCAGTCTATAAGGGAGGTGTCCGGACTGAAGTCACAAATTATCAAAGTTTCAGTAATTCTAAAAATATTTCAATTAATTGTTTCTAATAAGATTTCACCAGCTGTTAGGAGTGTTCTTACTCAATCTCAACATGGCTTTATAGAGGGAAAATCTACCCAAACTAATCTTATGAACTATCAATAATGTTTTAAATGCAATTGAGGACGGTTGTCAAATTGACTTAATTAGCATTGATTTCAGTAAGGCCTTTGATAAGTTGAACTTATCAATCTTAATAAAAAAAAGTTACAAGCCTTGGTATTGCGTGGAACCTGATTGGAATGGATGAGAGGTTTTCTTAGCAATATGGTGCAAAATATAAAAATAAAAAAAATTATTTCAACAAATTTAACTTTGCTTTCTGGGGTGCCTTAAGGTGAGGAAATCTTTCCCCTTTACTGTTTAATTATTACATTAGTGATGTTGTGGATTATATTTCTTACAGTAGATCTTTATTGCATGCATATGATCTATAAAATGTATAGCACAATTCATTCTGAGATTGTTTGTGCGCTGTTACATAGAAACTTGATCGGCTTTGCATTGTGGTGTAGAATTAATGATTTAACTCTGAATGTCAGCAAATGTAAAATTATCAGTTTGTATAAAATAAAAAAACCCCTATTTTTTCCCTATAGATTAAGAGTTGATTCTGTCAAAGACTTGAGAGTAAAATTTAATAAAAACCTGAATTTTACTAGCTACATTGAACTTATATGTAATAAGGGTATGAAGTTGCTAGGTTTTGCTTCGCGAACTGTAAAGGCGTTTTCAAATATTAATATAATTAAGAATATTTATTGCGCTGCTGTAAGATCTTTATTTCAATATGCTTAAACTGCTTGGTCACTTTATTACAAAATTCATATTGACTCTAGAGAGAGTTCAAACAGGTTTCTTTGCGACATATAGCATATAAAATGCATATTCCAATTAAGGAAATAAATTACAGTATTTTGGCTGACATGTTAAGTGTTCAAACCCCGCAAAGCCGTAGGAAATATTTTGATCTTTGTTTCTTTAGAAATTGTTGAATAATCGTATTGATTGCCCAGAACTTTTAATAAGGTTAATTAATTAATAATTTAGGTGCAATTTCAGACGAACACGGCGAAAAATTTCACCTGTAAGTTGCCTAAATGTTGAAGAGGTGTAGTAAAACATGTTAAACGACTACTACTGTTGGACCCTCAAACGTGACACCGACCCCGGCGAATACGAACGAAAAAAAAAAGACAACAAAATAATTTATTTGATTATTTTATACTTTATTCGATACAAAGGGAAGTATATTTTATAAAAAAAGAGTTTTTTTCATGATTTATGATTTGGGTTTCTCATATTTTATATTTTTCTTCCTTTTTCTAAAAACTTATGGCTACTAGGTAAAAAACCGAGCTCATACTTAAATTCGTGTGCATCCTTTTGCATCGAAATTAACCGTTTCAAATTTTACTTCGGATTTCTCCATATATGTACATATATACCTATACTGTAGTAAAAATTTTGGATTTTTGCAACTTAGCAACAATTCTTAAAAACATTAAATTGACCGAAAAAAACATTTAAGAAAATTACCTATCAACACGTAGACTAATCTATACGCGTTAGCTTTCCATACATAATGTAATAAAATATATTCAATATACACAATACACAATTTTTATATATATATATTGTGAGTCAATCTTAATTGGTTGACGATATAATAATATGTACTGAATTTTTGGTTGCTGTAACTCACTCAATTTATCTTTTTGCACGAGATAAATCGACTCAAACACTTTTGAAGATTCAGGACTGAAGGATCAGGTGGAATTTTACCTTCCTGCCAATTTTACATACACAGTTTAAAGATTTAGCCTAACCGTAATCTTTAACGAGATTATGATTTTACTATTATTTCTTCTTATTTTCATAAGTTGTCTGAAATGTTACAGTCGAAAGGACTAGTGTTGATAGAGAGACATTTTGCAAATTACTTTACTAAAAATACAACATCAATTCTCATTTTATTTAACTGAAAAGTAGTAAAATAAAGCTATAAGATGTATTTATTCTCTATACACATGAGCAACTTCATTATCTATTATTATATCTTCTTCAAAGTTTTCAATTTCTTTAACTTTTCAAAATAACACACCCTTTTCTTTTACATTTGCATTATGGTGCTTTATCTAAAGCATTACCTTTCACCGCGGTAATTTGTTTCCAGCGTTATTGCCGCCAGTTTGGTTTATCCAAAATGACTTTAAAACGTAATATCCAGTACTCAGTACATCGTTTAAAAGACAGCAGAGATAATATGCACTGATAGGCCTTAGAAAGAAGTTAAAGTTTTTAATATATTATATAACATATCGTTCACATTATATGATATTGTAGAAAACTAAATCTAACAAAAAAATACGAATGAGAAGTCCAGGGTCGCTGATGCATAAATCTTATGTGGTGGGCAATATATGATAGTTTATTGGAAAAACTACAATAAGGAAAAAAACTAATTCAGATATTGCTGCAAAATTTAAAGAAAACAAAATTATTTATTTTAAAATAAATCAGAAACTAAAAGACCTTTTCATACTTATTCATCCCAAAAATTTTATACGTTGAAATTGAAAAATTTATATTTCAAATGCCATTAAAATATGATGACTGCTCTGTCTAAGGTGGTCGTAGTTCGCTTTTTGCATTGAGACAGTACGGATCGATTCGGTTCACCCGGCTCCGTACAGTTAAAGTGTTAAAGTGGATATTTTTCCTTACTGGAATTATCACCTTGTGTTTTAGTGCAACCATAAGTGCTAACACGATGAAGCCAGGAAAAACAACTAAGATTGGCAGAATTTCTACTGAAGTTAAGTCGGAGAAGAAAATCCACCGGCTAAAGGAAGAAAATCTCAGACTAACTGAAAATCTAAAAACACTAAAAGAAGAAAACCGAAGCCTTACAGACAGGCTCGACAGGCTTGAAAGCCTTCTCCTTACAAAAGAAGAAGGGAAGAAAACCAGGCAGCCCACGCAAGGCGAACAACAAAATACTGCCGAAACCAAGCCCAAGAGGAAAAGGGTTAAATCTCCCCCCAGTGAAAGCAGTGAGATTAGTGTAACCCCCCAAATTGAATCCCCCAATAGTGAAACCCCCAATAGTGAAACCCCCAGTGCAATGGAAACAACCGAAGCAGCTATAGGTGTAGTGCCCCCAGCGCCTAAAATCCCTCCGGTAGTGATTGAAGACGACGGGACCTGGACAGAAGTCCGTAGGAATATAAAAGGAGCCAGCATAGACTTCAATAAAGCCAAGGCCTCCGGATCGAGGCTCCAAATATTCCCTAAAACGGCCAGCGATCATAGGGCCCTCACCCGCCATCTTCAAGAGACAAACCGCCCTTACCACACTTACCAACTCCCGGAGGAGAAAAGGACACATGTAGTAATCAGAGGATTACATATAAACACTCCCAGCGAAGATATTGCCCAAGAACTAAGGGAACTCGGCATTACCGATGTCAGCGTAGTCAGGATGACATCAAGAGTCACCAAAAAACCTATGCCATTGTTTCTGGTGAAAACCACGAACAATAAGATAATGACAATAAGCACCCTCTTCGATCGCGTTGTCAAGATTGAAAATAAGAGAAAGGACGGCACAGTGAAACAGTGTTACAAATGCCAGAGATTTGGCCATACCCAATCCCTATGCACTTACCCGGAAAAGTGCGTAAAATGCGCCGGACAACACAGAGCCGACGCATGCCGACTTCCTGAGAAGGACGAAGATGGTTGCAAAAATGCAGTTTGCGCTAACTGCAACCAGAAAGGACACCCGGCCAGCTACAAGGGCTGCCCAAAATTTCCTGCCCCTAAAAAGGCACCCGTAGCCCCATGGGCCAACTTCAAAAACACCGCCAAGCCTGCAGCCACAAAACCTGCAGCCAAACCCACCTACTCAGAAGCGGCCAAAACTGTTTCTACTCCCCCAAAGGAGAAGAAGGAGAACTCCCCACCATTAGATCTCCAGGCAGCAATCCTGCAAGCCGTCACCGGAATGATGCCCTCTATTGTGGAAAACATAATTCCCACAATAACAAAAGCTGTGGAGGAACAGCTTCGCAGACTCAAATAAACAATGCCAGTACACCAAAACGAAAGCCTAAAACTCATTTCCTGGAATACCTGCGGTCTAAGGGCCAGGAAAACAGACGTCATAGAACTCCTGGAAGAACATCGCCCAGACGTTCTAGCAATACAGGAGACTAAACTAAAAGCAGAAACAAGGATGACCTTCCCAGGATATCACATCTACAGATACGACCCTCCCGGACCCCAAGCCACGAGAGGAGTCGCAATCCTGGTCAGAAGAGGCGTTCCACATTCCTTCCTGGGGGTTGAGGATGTGGAGCTAGACGCCATCTCCATAGAGGTCAACACTCGTAGAGGCCCGATCAAAATCACCTCTGCGTATCGCTCCCCAACACAGGAGCTGTTGGATGAGGACATCGAACACCTAGCAAGAGGACGAAGAGCCAAAATCATCATTGGCGACTTCAATTGCAAATCCGAAGAATGGCATTGCACCCATTCCAACCCAAATGGTCGCAAACTAACCAGACTATGCGAGGACCACAGACTCGCCATAATAGGACCAGAACAACCAACATACCTCCCCCGTGGAAACGGGAGACCAAACGTGTTGGACATTGCGCTCCTGAAAAACATCAGGGAAGAGCTAGACATCAACACTCTGAACGAGGGAACATCCGACCACAACCCGGTACTCCTGCAACTAGGAGTAAACCTCAACAGAGTAAATCACAACACCAAGAAGACGACCGACTGGAAGGCCTATCAAAGACAGCTGAAAGCCGCAATCGAAATCCCTGAGATCCGCGCTCCTCAGGGACTAGATGAGGCCGTAAGATGTCTAGAGACAGCCATCCTGAATGCCTTCCACGAAAACACAGTAGTGGAAGACATAAGCAGGCATCGACAAACCGAGGAGCTTCCTGAAAATCTCAGAGACGAGATTAGGACCAACAGACGTCTCCGCAGGATCTACGCTAGATCCCACGAGGACGAGGACAGGATTGCTCTAAACCGACACTCTCAAAACTTGAGAAGTCAGTTACAAGAGCACCGAAACAACAAGTGGCGGGAAAAACTGAGATCCCTAGATACGTATCACCAAACAGCCTGGCAGATGCAACGAGCTCTTCGAATGGACAAACGTCCTATCCCTCCTCTCCAAGGTGTAAATGGCCCAATCTACACCGACGAAGACAAAGCCGAAGCCTTAGCGGATGCCATAGTCCAACAAGGTCAGCTTAACCAACATCCAGAGGAGGACGAAGACCACACCGAAGAGGTCCACGACTCAGTTAGAGACCTGGATGCCTGGATTTTACCCCAACAAAATCCACATCCTGTCTCACCCGGGGAAGTTCGAGACATCATCAGGAAACTGAAGGTCAAGAAAGCCCCTGGAGCCGACGGCATCACCAACAAAATGCTGAAAAACTTCCCCAGGAAAGGAAACAGTGCGATGGCCAACATCATAAACTCCATCATAAGAACATGCCACTTCCCCAGCACATGGAAAAAGGCAGAAGTCATCGTCATTGAAAAACCAGGAAAAGACAGGACAGTATCACACAACTACAGGCCCATCAGCCTACTCCCTGCTTTAAGCAAAGTAGCCGAAAGAGCTATAGCCAGAAGACTAAAAGATGAATCCCAAGAACTAGATGCCATCCCAGATGAACAATTCGGCTTCAGGGCAGGGCACTCATCTGAGCAGCAGGTACTCAGAACCACAGAGTATATCACCAAAGGATTCAACAATAGAGAGGTCACAGGAGCAGTTTTCCTGGACACCGAAAGAGCTTTCGACAGAATGTGGCACCAAGGCCTGATCCACAAAATGTCGGTGGCTGGATACGAGAGAAGAAATATAAAGCTTATCAGAAGCTACCTAAATGACAGATCATTCACAGTCAAGGTGAATGACTCTCATTCAGCTCCAAGAGGACTAATAGCTGGAGTACCACAAGGGTCAGTGCTGAGACCCATTCTTTACTCCATCTTCTCTCACGACATCCCAATCGGTGAAGAGGGCTTAACAGCACTCTACGCGGACGACACAGCCATCCTACACCAAAGCAGAAGCACCCGGATAATGGGCAGACGACTGCAAGAGGACATTGATAACCTTCATGACTGGTGTGTCAAATGGAAGGTTAAAATCAACCCCCAGAAGTCCCAAGCAATCCTATTCCAACGACGGAGACTGGTTCCAACAGCTAGAATCCGAATTGGAGACGTCGAGATCCCTTGGACAAACGAGGCCAAGTACCTAGGGATGACCATGGACAGAAGCTTGACATGGAGCAACCATATCAACGCAGCGAGGAGAAAAACTAGACAAGCAATGGGTAAACTCTATCCACTGCTCTGTCGAAAAAGTGAAATGGGATTGAGGACCAAACTGCTATTGATCCAAACAGTAGCTAGGAGCCAACTCACCTACGGCTCCACATCCTTCGGATATGCTTCTAAGACCAACCTTATGAAGCTAAAGAGGACAGAAAACAAACTCATTAGGATGGCAGCTGACGCCCCATGGTTTATCAGGAACGAGGACCTGCAGCGTGATCTTCAATGGACACCTATTGAAGAATTCATGCGGCAAAAGGCTACCCGAGCCTTCAGGGCAGCAGAAAATCACCCCAACGAAAACTTACGGGACCTGGTAGATTACGATCCGCTAGCTCCAAGACGCAACAATTGGACAAGGCACAGGAGACCTAGACACGGGCTACTGCGCTAATATACTCTAGGATGGAAGTGGGCAAGTCGAAATTTCTGAGTCTCCGTGCTCCTCAGGAACTAGATTCTGCTCACCGAAACCCCAAGAGTATCAACAAGAGGCCATCAAACTCCAAGAAGAGGATTCCCAGGTACCTCAGCTGGCTCCGGCGTGAGTTGCAGCTGAACCTGAGGTAAAAGAAGAGGATCCCAGGTACCTCAACTGGCTCCGGCGTGAGCTGCAGTTGAACCTGAGGTAAAAGAACACCCCACCTCAGCCTCAACACTGTCGGATCACGGAACAGCAGTGTCGCTGAGGGCACAGAAGAGGACCAAAGACACGAAGACCACCAGGTACACTGACGGAGGGACACTGGCAGCGGCAGACTGGACCACGGGACAGTAGGACGAAGGCAGCGGCAATCCGGACAGAAGAAAGGAGGACAGCAGAGAAATATCCCACCTGGTAAGACGACATTTTCATTACTAATAATTTCTTTTATTTCAGACGACTACAAGTAACGAGAGGTGGCAAAAACATCCTGCCAAGAGAGGACCTCCCCCCCCCCCTTCGACAGCGAGGACCATGTCCTTCATAGGAGTTTCTCCCGAAAGGACGGCACCAACCCCATCGAAGGATCCTTGGCTAGCCCAATGATGGTCCATCTGATGGGGGCCCGTTGGGGTTTAGTGGGTATTGTTGACTCCGACAGGTGAAAACCTGTCAGAGCAACGAGTCCCACACTGTCTTCCCTTCTTCCGGAAGGGAATTCGTGCGTAAAAGCATTCCCCATCGACACAAAAAATTCTGAAAATGTCTAAATTGTATTTAGGGGCTTTGACATTGCTGTGAAATGCAGATTTTGTTGGTCCCCTTCTCCTTTAGTTTGATGAATAGTCTACGCTGAACGTGGATGTAACTGTTGTTTAACTTAAATATCTAATAAAGTATGGATACCACTAAGCCAAGATTTATTTCAATATACCTGATGATAAATCGTTGTTGCCAAAAATTAAAAAACGTCCCTTTAATCGGACAATTATTCTTAATATAAATACGTATTGTTTTAACGATACATATACTATACTATATATCGTGTAACAATATTTTTTATTTAAAAAATCACTTAATACTTAATGAGCTAAACCATATAGCTGTAGTATGGAAATAAAGGGAAAAGCCTCGAGAAAATCACGAGGCGAATATTTAATTAATAAAAATGTAAGGGATGGGCAACGCTGCGGTCCGGTTGTAACTAGTAAAGTGTTAAAGCTGTCTTAAAATTTTGAAGATAAATCCACATTTGCTACCTCCAAAGGGGAACCATTTAATATTTGAATATGTATGATTTCATTTACTTGAATTTGGGAGACAAAGAGTAGCAATGTTTGGGTTTCTGCTACTGTTATTACAGAATGAAAATATTATTTGTAATAGAAGGTCTGGCAAGGACATATGTTGAAAGTGTGAAATTTAAATATGGGTGGGTAGGCTTAGGTGATAAAATTTTTGAAACGGGTACTTTTGAATTCTTGCCAGTTCTAATAAAGGAAAATATTTGTAGTTTAAAAAATTTTTATATTTAAATACTACGTTATCTTTCTGACTTGCACTTTTTAAACTGTAGCGCAACGGATATTTTAGTCTCGCACTGAAATGTTGAGTGCAATTTGCCTACGAAATTACATTGTGATACATTTTTGACTCGATTAGTTGAACCAAAACAGGTATTTTTGGTACCCCATTTGAATTTTAAAAATGTTGTGCATGCAAAGAGGTATTGCACCCAAAAAGAAGTAAATCTAGCAACCATAGCGTGCGGCATGACGACAAGATTTTTTTACAACTTGTTAAGTTTTATGTTATTTGATTGCTTCAATTCGTATATCTAGGGGTCTTCGACAATTTGGTGTTACCCTCGGTGTTGAATTTTTATAAGTGACCTGAAAAATATATCAAATTTATCAGCTTTAACATTTTTCCATAATTTGTAATAGGCATAAAACGTTATACATAAAAATTATGTAATTTCAAAAATATTGTAATTATATATGTTTTGATAAATAAATTCATATTTCTATTATTAATATTACTATTTTCTTTTCATTTCTCAGCTTCTACTGGTATAATTTAGCCTAGTATATCGCTAGGCCTGGACGTCACTGAAATAGAAATTTGTTTATTCCCAGTTAGCCCACTTGCAAAATGCTTCTTGTTATTGGGCAAGTCTGGAGTATTACGGTCTTCTGTATGAGAGCGATCAGTTTTGTTGACACAATCCCGACACATGCTTTATTTCAATTGCTAAGTTCTCATATTTTGACATTTTTTCTTTTTCTGTCTTTACCAGATTGTGGTTATTATTATTATTATTATTATTATTATTATTATTATTGTTATTATTAGTATTGTTTTTATCACTGAAGGCCCAAATAAAATAAAATTTATGTATTTTAGTTCAGCATAATAACAAAAGTTTTGTAATTAGAAACATGTAACATGTTTCTTCCTGCTAACAATAACATGGTAGTATTGCCAGGCTATAGATTACAGTGTCAGACACTGTAATTCTTGAACAAATTAATACAAGGTCAGTGGATTTACTAAACAGTATGCAATAAATTAATTTTGCAGTTTTGGTTCAAATATTTTTAATATATGCCATTATCAATTGGATGGGATCTCCAGCATCGAATTATTTCAGTTCGAGATTTATTTGTTTTGTTTTTCTAGTAGATAGTTTTTTATTTTCTCTTACATGCAGCAAAACAACATGAAAACTCTAGTGGAGGTATCATATGTCCTGTGGAAAAGAAACGAATGACAATATACTCAAAAGTTCGTCATGAGGTAAATCGAATGTCTAATGCGCGTCAAGCAATAGTGTACTATAATATGATTCTATGGAACACGATGTATCCAGACGTTTATATTGAAAAGTTGGAAGTCTTCAAATAAAGTCAAATATAAAACATTGTTTTTCTCCTAAAATTTAGTAAAAATGCAGCTTTGTTATAAAAATAAAATATTCGTAACTATATCAAAATACGAGAGTTCTAACCACACTACACCACAACTCGTTACGTTCTGGACGCGCGTTTCGCTAACCAAGTTAGCATCATCAGCATATGATATAAACTGAACACAGTTCCAGTCCAGAACGTAACAAGTTGTGGTGTAGTGTGGTTAGAACTCTTGTATGTTGATATAGTTACGTTTAATTTTTATAACAAAGCTGCATTTTTACTAGATTTTAGGAGAAAAACAGTGTTTTATATTTGACTTTATTTGAAGACTTCCAACTTTTCAATATAAACGTCTGGATACATCGTGTTCCATAGAGTCATATTATAGTACACTATTGCTTGACGCCATTAGTCATTCGATTTACCTCATGACGAACTTTTGAGTATATCGCCATTCCTTTTTTTTGTCCACAGGACATATGATACCTCCACTAGAGTTTTCATGTTGTTTTGCTGCATGTAAGAGAAAATAAAAAAACTATCTGCTAGAAAAACAAAACAAATAAATCTCGAACTGAAATATTTCGATGCTGGAGATCCCATCCAATTGATAATGGCATATATTAAAAATATTTGAACCAAAACTGCAAAATTAATTTATTGCATACTGTTTAGTAAATTTAGTGACTTTGTATTAATTTGTTCAAAAATTACAGTGTCTGACACCGTAATCTATAGCCTGGCAATACTGCCATGTTATTGTTAGCAGGAAGAAATATGTTACATGTTTCTAATTACAAAACTTTTGTTATTATGCTGAACTAAAATACATAAATTTTATTTTATTTGGGCCTTCAGTGATAAAAACAATACTAATAATAATAATAACAATAATAATAATAATAATAATAACCATAATCTGGTAAAGACAGAAAAAGAAAAAATGTCAAAATATGAGAACTTAGCAATTGAAATAAAGCATGTGTCGGGATTGTGTCAACAAAACTGATCGCTCTGATACAGAAGACCGTAATACTCCAGACTTGCCCAATAACAAGAAGCTTTTTGCAAGCGGGCTAACTGGGAATAAATGAATTTCTATTTCAGTGACGTCCAGGCCTAGCGATATATTAGGCAAATTATACCAGTAGAAGTTGAGGAATGAAAAGAAAATAGTAATATTAATAATAAAAATGTGAATTTCTTTATCAAAGTATATATAATTACAATATTTTTGAAATTACATAATTTTTATGTATAACGTTTTATGCCTATTACAAATTATGAAAAAATGTTAAAGCTGATAAATTTGATATATTTTTTAAGTCACTTATAAAAATTCAACACCGAGGGTAACACCAAATTGTCGAAGACCTCTAGATATACGAATTGAAGCAATCAAATAACATAAAACTTAACAAGTTGTAAAAAAATCTTGTCGTCATGACGCACGCTATGGTTGCTAGATTTACTTCTTTTTGGGTACAATACCTCTTCGCATGCACAACATTTCTGAAATTCAAATGGGGTACCAAAAATACCTGTTTTGGTTCAACTAATCGAGTCAAAAATGTATCACAATGTAATTCCGTAGTCAAATTGCACCCAACATTTCAGTGCGAGGCTAAAATATCCGTTGCGCTACAGTTTAAAAAGTGCAAGTCAGAAAAATAACGTAGTATTTAAATATAAAAATTTTTTAAACTACAAATGTTTTCCTTTATTAGAACTGGCAAGATTTCAAAAGTACCCGTTTCAAAAATTTTATCACCTAAGCCTACCCACCCATATTTAAATTTCACACTTTCAACATATGTCCTTGCCAGACCTTCTATTACAAATAATATTTTCATTCTGTAATAACAGTAGCAGAAACCCAAACATTGCTACTCTTTGTCTCCCAAATTCAAGTAAATAAAAGCATACATATTCAAATATTAAATGGTTCCCCTTTGGAGGTAGCAAATGTGGATATATCTTCAAAATTTTAAGACCGCTTCTACACTTTACTAGTTACAACCGGACCGTAGCGTTGCCCATCCCTTACATTTTTAATAATTAGATATTCGCCTAGTGATTTTCCCGAGGCTTTTCCCTTTATTTCCATACTACAGCTATATGATTTAGCTCATTAAGTATTGAGTGATTTTTTAAATAAAAAATATTGTTACACCATATATAGTATAGTATATGTATCGTTAAAACAATACGTATTAATATCAAGAATAATTGTCTGAATAAAGGGACGTTTTTTAATTTTGGCAACAGCGATTTATCATCAGGTATATTGAAATAAATCTTGGCCTAGTGGTATCCATAATTTATTAGATATTTAAGTTAAACAACAGTTACATCCACGTTCAGCGTAGACTATTCATCAAACTAAAGGAGAAGGGGACCAACAAAATCTGCATTACACAGCAATGTCAAAGCCCCTAAATACAATTTAGATAGAGCAGTCATCAAATTTAAATGGCATTTGAAATATAAACTTTTCAATTTCAACGTATAAAATTTTTGGGATGAATAAGTATGAATAGGTCTTTTAGTTTTTGATTTATTTTAAAATAAATAATTTTGTTTTCTTTAAGTTTTGCAGCAATATCTGAATTATTTTTTTTATTGTAGTTTTTCCAATAAACTATCATATATTGCCCACTAAATCTATATTTTTGTTAGATTTAATTTTCTATAATATCATATAATGTGAACGATATATTATATAATATATTAAAAACTTTAACCTCTTTCTAAGACCTATCAGTGCATATTATCTCTGCTGTCTTTTAAACGATGTACTGAGTACTGGATATTACGTTTTAAAGTCATTTTGGATAAACCAAACTGGCGGCAATAACGCTCGAAACAAATTACCGCGGTGAAAGATAATGCTTTAGATAAAGCACCATAATGCAAATGTAAAAGAAAAGGGTGTGTTATTTTGAAAAGTTAAAGAAATTGAAAACTTTGAAGTAGATATAATAATAGATAATGAAGTTGCTTATGTGTATAGAGAATAAATACATCTTATAGCTTTATTTTACTACTTTTCAGTTAAATAAATTGAGAATTGATGTTGTATTTTCAGTAAAGTAATTTATAAAATGTCTCTTTATCAACACTAGTCCCTTCGGCTGTAACATTTCAGACAACTTATGAAAATAAGAAGAAATAATAGTAAAATCATGATCTCGTTAAAGATTACGGGTAGGCTAAATCTTTAAATTTTGGATGCAAAATTGGCAGAAAGGTAAAATTCCACCTGATCCTTCAATCCTGAATCTTCAAAAATTTTTGAGTCGATTTATCTCGTGCAAAAAGATAAATTGAGTGAGTTACAGCAACCAAAAATTCAGTACATATTATTATATCGTCAACCAATTAAGATTGGCGCACAATGTATGTATAAAAATTGTGTATTGTGTATATTGAATATATTTTATTACATTATGTGTCGAAAGCTAACGCGCATAGATTAGTCTATGTGTTTATAGGTAATTTTCTTAAATGTTTTTTCGGTCAATTTAAGGTTTTTAAGAATTGATGTTAAGTTGCAAAAAGCCAAAAAAAAATTCTTACTATAGTATAGGTAACTCTATATGTATATATATGGAGAAATCCGATGTAAAATTTCAAAGGGTTATTTCGATGCAAAAGGATGCACACGAATCGCTGCAATTCACAATTTTCAATTTTGTTGTCGCTCCTTGATATTTTTCTGGGTTTTTTGTTTCTGCTATAATGTGCTGAATTTAAGTATAAGTAAGTTTTTAGAAAAAGGAAGAAAAATATAAAATATGAGAAACCCAAACCATAAACAATCTAGTGAATTTTCGAAGAAAAACTCTTTTTTTATAAAATATACTTCTTTTGTATCGAAAAAAGTATAAAATAATCAAATAAATTATTATGTTGTTTTTTTTTTCGTTTGTATTCGCCGTGGTCGGTGTCACGTTTGAGGGTCCAACAGTAGTAGTCGTTTAAAATGTTATACTACACCTCTTCAACATTTGGGCAATTTACAGGTGAAATTTTTCGCCGTATTCGTCTGAAATTGCATCTAAATTGAGAGGTGAAATGCCTTATTAACCTAATTAAAAGTTCTGGGCAATCAATATAATTATTCAACAATTTCTAAAGAAACAAAGATCAAAATATTTCTTACGGCTTTCCATAAAATATTCAGAACTATCTCAAAATACAAGAGTTCTAACCACTCTACACCAACTTGTTACGTTCTGGACGAGCGTTTCGCTAACCAAGTTAGCATCATCAGCAGATGATATAAACTGTTCAGTTTATATCATCTGCTGATGATGCAAACTTGGTTATCTATATCATCTGCTGATGAAGCTAACTTGGTAGCGAAACGCGCGTACAGAACCTAACTTGTGGTGTAGTGTAGTTAGAACTCTTGTATTTTGATCTGTCTTCCACCACAGGTTCCGGTGTTAGGACTATTCGTAACTATAGCAAACGTTTATTTAAATAAATGCAGATATATTCAGGAACATCTGGTCACATTGTCGAAGCAGTCTGTATGCGGTGTTATATATTTTTTGGTTAGACCTTTACACATTTTTAATTATTTCATACCGGACTAGAATGTGACATTTTCCGGCCTCATATGTAAAAAGAGGCGGTTTAGACAAAACCCTACAACTTTCACATTTAAAATTTATTATATAAATTAATTTATATTAATTGTTATTATCTTATAAGTTAATTAATACTTAATATGTAAAATAAATGATGTAAGTGGGAAGCAATATATAAGGACTCACTCGGTACACATTAATATTAACAATGTTGTAAGAGAAATAATGAAAATTAAAATTTTAGTATGGGTAATACAACTTCCATATATTATGAAAAGTACAAACTGTAACAAACTAAACACTGTGTGTACTAAATTTCAATTTAACTAGCCCATACAATGAAGATATTTTGTAATGCAAAAATATAGCGAAATAATATTTCCTTATTGCAAATTGTCTCCGAGTTAAAATAATATTCTTTGCAATTGTATTTTGAGTGTCGAACGAAATTTCTATTTTCTTACTGTTTGAATTTAACTGCCAGCGTATTTTACATACAATTTATCAAAAATATATTTGTGCTATTGTTGTAACTAACAATAAATTAGGGGGTTTAATAGATAATATTTAGACTGCCAATCATCCTGACAAATTTAAGCTTAAAAATATAAAATTATACCGCATTAAGCAAACAGGAAATATAATTTCACCCTGCGCTTATTTATTAAATTTTACATTTTGCTTGATTTGGTAAAATGGCATCAGCATTTGTCCCGATATTATACTTTCGCCGGTCCGAAGGCAATATCGGATGGAAAATGCCGTTAACATAAATTTTCCAGAAGTCCTGGGTCCCTAGCTTTGGGTTTCTGCTTAATTTTGTTGCAGAAATACGGGACTCATAACTACGGCTTTATGTTTTATGTATAGTAAGTTAAAATTAAGTTTTTGCTGCTCCGTGTAATACTGAAATAATAAATTTCTGGAAATGTATAAAGTTCTGTATAATTGCGCGGAGACAAACGCTAAACCCCGTTTTAAGAAATTTTATAGCAAGCGAAGATACAAGTTTTATTTTTCAGTTACAATGCTAAAGTTTTGCAACTTTAAATCGTAACTGTTCTATGAGCTTACCTAATCTTCTAATTATTACAACAATGCAAAAAGGTTAGAAGCACCTGGTATAACCAGTATAATAGGTTTTATAATAATAATTCGGTTGTACATTGATTAAATAAACTTACAGGAAAGAGCCTCGCTATGACCTTGACCAGACCGGGAGGGTCCCAAGATTCAAAGGCATAGACTGTTAAAATGACACCATCTTGTTTCCGATTTTCAGTGGCGTATCCACTTTGATTTTTGCTTTGAAACTTAGAAAGTAATTTGAAAGCTTATACTTTTGAAAGATAATTATAATTAAGATATGGACTAAATGAAACAAGTCAATTAGTTTGATATATTATTTCAGGTACCAATTTAACAACATATTGGTGAATCATTAAAATTCATGTCTTTAACAGCTCTCTTTAGGTATAATTTAATTTTACTTTTTACATAATAAATCTTTCGTAGAGATACCCTTTATTTACTACTTTATTTAGTCAGGAATTTATGTTCGACGTTCGCTGGTGCTTTAACATTAACACAGGGTTTGAAATAGAGACTTATCAAAGTTATAAAGAAACGTGGACATTTTGCCGCCTGTGCAAAATAAATTAACATAGCGAGAACGCATTCTGGGTGATGAGCTGTGGTGACACGTGCCCAATAATTACATTAATTTGGTGTATAGCTTGCTATTAAAAAATACTTGCACCTAAAAATTTAGCAGGGCAGCCATAGGAGAACCTTTTTGTAAAAACTTGTAGCTCATTTTAAAGTTATATCATGCTTTGATAAGTTGTAAGCAGCACGAAATGTTTCTTGTTTTTTTTTCTTTGCGACTGTCCTTTTATATCTGTGCTTCCATTTTATTAATTTAGCTTGAATTTAATAAATTATAAATTTAGCAGGGCAGCCATAGGAGAACCTTTTTGTAAAAACTTGTAGCTCATTTTAAAGTTATATCATGCTTTGATAAGTTGTAAGCAGCACGAAATGTTTCTTGTTTTTTTTTTCTTTGCGACTGTCCTTTTATATCTGTGCTTCCATTTTATTAATTTAGCTTGAATTTAATAAATTATTAATTTACTTGGCTCTAATAAATAAATTCTGTAAAATAGTACCGTCTGCATCTATGAGATGAAAGTTATATATGTAACAGGTGTGTCTACGCCTTAATTTTTAGTACTTCCTAGTTTACCTAAACTCTTATTAAACAAAAGATTAATGTTTAACAAATACCTCTAGTTATGATTCTTATTTTCATTTTTTTTAATTGATTTAAATTATCTTTGGGTTAGTGGAGCTACTTAGGGTTAGTTTCTGGCTACTTGCAATAAATAAATAAATTAATAAATGCAAGAAAAATATTATATTTTTCCAGAAAACATAATATCCCCTTCAGCACTGTGTCAGACTCAAAAAAGGAGACTATAATGTTAGGTGTTAAAACGTATTTTGTCCCATAAAATTGTTCTTAAAAACTTATAACTCCAGCTTTTTTCTTTCGTTTTAAAACATTCCTAAGGCAATTTAAATGTCTTAACCCAACAAAATATTACATGAAATGTTACGCTACTATGTTTTTTTATATACCACTTGGTTTCCAATCTAACTGTTTGACATTTTAGGAATTATGATTTTCATTATAATGACAGTTATGTTTACCTTTAAATCGGATTTAAAAATGTCTAGTTAATTTCTTTACTTACGAAAATTTACTTACTGGTGGAATGGAATTCATCTTTCTGCTAAAACTTAAGCTTAACTTAAGTTGCCACAAATTGTATACAGTTTTTTGGACATCACTTTATTGCTTATTCGTCAAAAATATTAGATTTTTTATTTAAGCCACTTAAAAATTACTTAATTATATTTTTATGTTAACCACATATTTGATTTAAATGACTTAACATGTAGCATATTCATCAGTTTATTAACAAAGTTAACTTTTGTCACATACGATAACATTTTAGGCATGTATGCCCACTTTTCTGTCCTACCTAAATGTAGATACTTCGGCCAAATAACATAACCTTTACCATAAGTGGTGCATATGTTGGGAAGCACTATTTACATTTAAAGTAATTTAAAAAAAATACATATTTTTATTTCCTCTATATAAACTATAAATTTTATTAAAACTTTCTTACAGTTACTCTGGAAACATTTGCATATTTTATGAGTTATTTCACTACAATTTCGCAAATGTATTTACTTGGATATTCCTCGGTTGGACTTGAAGTTTATTTTTCTTAAAGTTTTATAATAGTAAAAAACACTGAACATACCACGCAACTTTTACTAAAGCAAGACATTTTTCAACATGATTTTCAACTATTTTATAAAGGAAATTAATTAAATCTGAAAAGGTAATTTCGGAATTTCTCAAAATGCATTAAATAATTTAAAGTAGCTGAAGCTATAAATATTTAATTAATTAAAATGCTCTCAAGTTGAATGGCTTTTACGTAAAAAAAATCGTTTAGTTACTAGTCTCAAAATGTTAAAGGTGTAATATATTTATATATATTTTTATACGAAATTAATTAACCTGATGATGAACATAAACGAGGCAAGCAAATGTTCAAAAATAATTATTATTAACCAGTTTTAACTGTATTATTAACCAGTTTTAACTGTATTATCAGAAAATAAATAAATTTGAGATGTTTTGCCGTGATCTAAGCAAGCTGGCATTTTCTTTCATTTAAAAGGATAAAAAAAAAAGAAACAAAATAAATTTTCTCTATTTTACTATTTTTAAAAAAACTAAGCAATATTGTAGCATTTATCTTGTCTTTTCTTTTATTTCTTTCTTCACATTTTTTTTCATGTAAAATGGTCTATAAAAAATTGGCCAAGTTATTATTTTCCTAGTGGTATATAATTAGACGTATAAAAAAACTAATAGTAACATCTAAAATTAATTTGTGTATCATCAACCCACATTCTGAATATTCTATGATTTAAACTGGTCAGCCCCCTTGTGTGGCTTAAACTAAGATAGCTGTTAGGAAGCATCGTGTCATTATTTCTGAATCTTATCAAAAAGGAGATGAACCCGATTGAGATTTTAGCCTATCTTTGGTTTTCATTTACCGGTCGACAAGAAAAGTCTTGCCTCAGAACACTCATCTTTTCTTGAGTATTTTTCCTGCCTTGAATTCAAGAAAATTGTGTTATACTAATTGAATTCAGATAACTAATCTCGTAGGAGATAACTTTTTATATTTTCATCAACTCATGGACCAGATAAAATAAGATATTTTTTAAATAAGATGTCGGGGTTTTGACTATCAACGAGGTAAGCCGGTAATAATTTAAGTTTTTATTGCCTCCTACATTGTCTCGTGTTTTTTAGGGTTTTAGTATCTGGATATTATTATGAAGCATTTATATCGATGATTTTGTTCCGATCCTTGAAGTTTTATTTCAATTCCAAAATGTTCTGAAATGTTAAAAATAACGATTTGAAAATAACTTTCTTCAACGGATTGTAGAGTGAACTGTAGTGAAGATATCTTTTCCTTTCTTCAAATGAATTTAATCTAAATTTTATGGGACTGGGAAGCTGATGTAGACCCATTTTGTAATTGTAGCCATGTGCTATTAGTTGTAGCAGTATGCTCCTTTATAGTTCCACCGGATAATTCCAAAAGAACCATTAAGGCCACTTATTTCTAATTATCAATTATTAACCATTTTAATGTAGAATTTACTAACACAATTTGAACAATGCAAAGTTACTTCGGTACTATTTTTTTATTTTATTCTTAAAAACACCTCCTGGGGTGTTTTATATTAAAATAATTATAGATAACATTTATATACTTTAAACAAGAGCTCATTTTGATATAAACATTGTAGTACATAAGCCTCATATAGGGATATATAGAACAACATATGTTTAACTTAACGCCAGTCTAACACAGGTATTTCAAATAATTAACCCCAGGAGAAAATCACAAAGAATAACAAATTTAATTGTTGAATTGATTTTAATCTTTATTGAGTTTAATTCTAGTTCCGGCAATCTAGAAGTGTACACATTTTAAACATATTTTTGCTAGCCTGTATTTTCTGGTTTGAAGCAGGTTAACCACAACGAGCATAATAGATGGGTT
Source organism: Kuschelorhynchus macadamiae (assembly GCA_030620095.1). Taxonomy (NCBI): domain Eukaryota; kingdom Metazoa; phylum Arthropoda; class Insecta; order Coleoptera; family Curculionidae; genus Kuschelorhynchus; species Kuschelorhynchus macadamiae. The sequence goes on along the minus strand of JAUTXW010000197.1, from coordinate 472,511 downwards.
CCAACGATATAAAAATTGCAACTAAATAACCATTAAATTCAGTCTCTGACATCACAGTGGACAAATAAATTGATACAATATAAAAAAAATTGTATTTATTTAAGATTATTTTCACTAAGAGCTGTGCTTTGTACTAATATAAAAAAATACGTTTTAACTTTTTGGGGACTAGTTTATATCCCGGAAGCTACCCTGTTTATGAGGAAATGTGTATGTCCAATATATATTAAAAATTACGTGTTTAACCGTTTGTTAAAAATTCTAAATATTTTGTTTGTTTTTCAGGGGGCTATTTCATTTTTCTAGGTCCTTCTTGTATGGTGAAAAGAAATGTTTTTATATGCAAAATTATAAAACATATTTTATATGGTTCCCCGTTTTTCAAAAAAAACTACATGCCTTAAACATTTTTTTTCATTTTTGTGAGGTTGTTTCGTCTCCATAGTAGTATAGTAGACAAAATTATTTTACGTAGGAAAAAATAAAATAATTTCAACTTGTCTCACCGTTTTGTATTGTAAAAACTTTTAATTAATATAGAAATAGCTGTTTCTATATTCAGTTATCAATTTTCAAAGTAAGCATTTTTTAAATTTTGATTCCCCTTAAAAATATCGAAGATCTACTTCCATTACATCCAAAATCTAATCCCTGTAAGACACTGAGCTAGTGCAAAGGACCAGTCACACTTCTAATGGTTACAAAGTAATCTTATAACTATTTTTTAAGAAACAGGCTGTTAAACTTTGACCAAATTCCATATAAAATACATAGGGAAACAAGGTAACCCATATAGTATATGAATAATATACATAATAAATATGGGCTGTTATGTAAAGAAATAAAAATATACTTAAACGTTGCATTTCATAGATAAATTTAATTTCTAATAGTTTCGACATTTTTGTTTTTTTACATAATAGAATTAGACGATTGTGCTTCATTACGCTGAACCATTAAGGAGAGAGATTTTCGGTTGTCAAAAACTCGCCATCTTTTTTATTACATAAATATATTAGTCATAGGAATAAAATAAAATACACATATTAGAATTTTTCCTCGTTTTAAGAATTTTACCGATAGACATAAAGAATGCTTCAGAACACATTTGCTTCCATTTCCATATTTTTTAAATGAAATTTTGTCAAAGTTATCTCAGCAGTCAGTAGATTGCGGATTGTCACACTTAATTTTGTTAAATGGGTAAACAATTAGTTATATTTTTTTCCGTTTAATAAAAGATACCATAATTTACAATTTTGTAATTATCAGTTGCATAAGATAATTACCCCAACTTAAAATATTTATATTTGTAGTGTTGTTATTGCAAGAATAGAAACACCTAAATAAGGTACGCTGGATTATAGGAATGCAAATCTTATATCACACATTAACATGCAAAGCATACATTACCATATTATCCTATAGTATAATGTACAATTAAGGAATCCATTAAATTTATTAAATGCTTATTAAAAGGATATAATCTTATTTTCTGTAGAAATTTTATAAAATGACATACTTAGTTCTACAGGAGCAAGCAGACTTTGTAAAGTTATTCAGAAAATAATATTTAATATTTCTCGACATTAATAACGGCAAGTTAGAAGATGCAATTTCAATTATCGTTCTAGCCGTGGACGCTTAAATATGCAAGATCGTTACTAAAGGAAGACGGTCGAAGATAAACTATATATTACAGACGATTTATCAAAAGGGAAAATCTTTTGGCAGGTTTAAAAGAAATTTAAACAAAAAAATGAAATTTAATTAAAAATATGTTAGTAGAAATTTCAGATTAGTTTTCTAGCTAGTTGCTGATTTTTTTTTGTTTGTTTGAACTAATAAGGTAAAAATTATTAGTATATTGTAAGTAAGTTATGTATAAAATGTCTCATAATTTTCCTTTTGTATCTTGCAAAAAATTATTAAAAAATTTTTATTGGGGATAATTACTGAGATGCCAAGAGGAAATCTTCGTATTCTCGAAAAAAAATTATGCTGAAAAATTTTAAGAGATCGTTAAAGCCTACAAATATTTCATTTAAAGCACATTTAGGAAAAAAATTAATTTGGAAGGTGAGATATAGTCTTGTTAAAAAAAAGAAATAAAGCAAGTACTAATTACATCACTGGAGCCATCAACTCAACTTTCTTACAAAAACCCAAAGCTTACTTTCCTAGAAACTAAATTAACAACGCCAAGGTTAGCTACAATGAGAAAAATATCAAACTCTATTTCTCATGGCGAAATCATCAACAAGCATAAGTCAGTATATCAAAACTGATACCTAATTACTAAAAACGTCTTTGTACTGGGTAAGCGATTAGTTTTTCGCAGAAATTGCCTTAATTAAATGAAAAAATAGCACCATTGTGCAAGTTTTGCTCATGAGATCATTGAGAGAAATTTAAACCCAGCCTCAACTTATAAACTAGCTGACGTAGAAATTTGCTGTTGTCTTTATTGTCCTTAACATATCAAAACTAATACCGCAGAAATTGTTCATACTTTATAAACAAGAACTATTTATTTAAATTGTTACTCGAATGTCAGTAGAAGATATGTTTCGTTTAATCATCGCCAGATTATAAGATTTCATTATGTTACATAATTTGACAACATATGATTTACCATTTATTTTTCTCACGTCTCTGCGTCTATTTCAAAGTCCTAATATGAAATTCCTTGTATAACTTTACTGTTAATAAAATTATGAAACATTAAACAGGACGCTCAATATCCATTAGACTAAAGGAACATTAACAATATATTAAGAAAAAGCAAATTGTTCAATCCGCTATAACTGAACATCAACATGCCACTGGCCATCTTATAAATGTAAAAGAAATCAATTATATATCCGAAAAATTAGAGAATTTATTGAAATTTTTAAATATATGGTAAACTTTAATAGAGATATGAGTTACAGTCTATATTACACGTAAAACTGACCTTAACACAAGGTCATGGTTAGACGAGCATAAATCGGGTATAAAAGCCCGCCTAAATCTCTCTGACTTCATTCAGTGTTCAAATCTCGTAGAGTAAAGTTCCTAATCCGAAGAGCCATTATTTCTTAATTGACCAAAGCCGTGAAAGCTTCCGTTCTGTTAAAATGATATATTATGAACTTTGTAATAAAATCTTATAGCTCAATAGAATATTGCTGCAACAAAAACGAGCATACTTATATATTACCAGATAAAAGTACCCACTATACTATCTGGAAATAATGTAATAAATACGAAAAAAAGTTTCATACAAAAGTTTCTTTAAATTTAAAGTCCTTTTAAAATATAAAATAATAATTGTATGTATACAGGGTGTCCCAATTTTGCTGGGACGACTTCTACTATAAAATTTTAAGGTATTATTTATGATCATATGCATATATATAATACATAGTGGTTGTTCTATCTAAAAAAAATCGTCTTCTTTTTAGTTAAAAAATGTGGTGTGTTAAATATTATCGTGTAAAATGTTGTCGTAATTGGTAACCGGGGAGCGGATCATTCGATTCTACTCCCTTATATTTTAGCTGGAATAAATATTAAAAAATTTAACATAAAAAATAATTGAACGTCAAATAAAAAAAAACATGATGAAAATAACCCATATTTAATTAAAACTTTGTTTGTCTTTATTAGAAGGGAATTTCATTTGGAACCCCGGGAACAAATTTTACGGTTCGGTTTTTAAACTTCACATCCTTTTTAACCGAAACGCAAGCAGCAAACAACAAGGCTGTGATAAGTCTAGTATTGTAGTAAGAAAACAATCTCATAGTTCATGTTCTGGAGATTGGGAGAAAGAGCTCTATTGAGCTCATTCAATATTTATTAATGGCTTTATGCAAGGAGCTATTCACTTTTTACCTCCGGTGGGACCAGAATGAAAATTTAAAAACGGTAAAAAGTTACATTTCCAAGAATCAATCACCCTTATAATATATAGGGTAAATAACTTTTCAAAACACAGTTGTTGTTCAATAGCGCGGAAATTAATTAGATAAGCTAGGTCTCTGAGTTTTTGTTCTAGCTGAACGATAAAAAAATAAAATGTATTGGTCCACTTTCGTGACACACTTTGTACAGTAAAAATGATTTTAGTTTAAATACAAATCATATGTGGAAGAGGAAAATCGTTCTTTTTTTTTCTGTAACGAAAAACTACATTCTTGACTATTTTCTATAAACTATTTTCTTTTTAAATGACTCCACACAGCCCGCAGCAACCAAATAATATGCTAATTTTTCAGTGGCGAAGCCACATTAGGAGCTCTTTACAATTCTCCCCCCGCCTGCTTTAAGTTCGACCCTTTTTGAAGAACGAAATAGTTCATTTATTGTTCAATACTAATATTTTAAATAATCTCGTCAACCTTTCCAGTAAACGAAACCTCCGGCAAATGGTTATTTTCCAAATTTAAAGTCATATAAAAGCGACTTAAGAACAAAATTCAGTAAAATGGCTTTACTCAAAACTTTCCTCATTATGAAACCTCCTTTTAGGGATAATCAAGTAGATTCTTTATTTTTTTTTTTACTTCTCCAGAAAGAAATATATCATTAATATTATTTTTTTGAGATTTATGTTATGCTATTTTGTACCACCGTATTAGATTCGCATCAAAAATGTACTAGTTTACACTTCATTTTTGTGCAAATGATATTTATTGAATAAGTAGATTTTTTATGCTAAAATCTGTTTTTACACCACACTTAAATTTTGCATAAAATTTGAATTCAATTGAAAGAGAATTTTGACAATAATTATTAACTAAAAGAGTTAGTAACACAATTTTGTTACGCCATATTAAATTCATACCAGAATCTTCAAAATACCACACTTGATTCTTGTGCAAAATTTGAATTTATTTCAATAAACGGTTTTCTTACAGTGATTTTTGAATATGTTATTAGGACGTCATATTGTTCCGGCACATTGAATTCGTATCAAAATGTTACCAGGTAATTTCTATGTTACGCTTGCTTTTATTTAAAATTTTAAGGCAATTAAATTAAGTGTCTATTTCAACTGATATTTACTCATATTAATATGGCGAAATTTTGTTCCACCATATTGGATTTATACCAAAACACAATATTTGAAGCCAATGAAGGAGTTTTTATACTGATTTTTAAAACTTCGATTTTGCCACCATTTTGTTGAGCTTTATTTGATTTATACCAGGATCTTTTTTGATTTTTATGGAAAAATTGTATATTAAAAAATAAAGTAGTTATTAATAAATAGTTTTTATTACACCAATGTTTTAAATATTTTATTAAGCCGCCAATTGGTTTCGTGCCAAACATTTTTTCAGCTGCACTTTATGTCACATTTGGTTTTTTATATAAAGTTTGGTCTAAACTGAAATAGTAGATTTTTATGCGTTTTATTAGATCATCATTATATTTTGTTATATTGGATTTCTACCAAAATATAACACACTCATCTCCATATGACCCTTGATGTTTGTACCAAAGCTGAAGTCAGCATTAGATAAGTAAGTAATATTTTAGCTATGCATGCCGTGAACAGATAAAGCCAAACCGACGGAATTAAGGAAACCTGTTTTTCGGCATCTAGGGACTACAAATTGCGAGGGAAGTAAAGGGGCCCACAAATCTGTTCTATTATCTCTAATATAAAAAATGTTGTTTAGGTTTCTTTGTTAAATTCTGGCAAAATTATTTATTTATTACTTTCCTCGTAAGAAAGAAATATTATGATCCCAGTAATGAGATGAAAGTAATATGTGTCTCGAATATGCCGAAAAACATGTTTTCATAGCTGAAAAACTACTTATTCGATTGACTTTAAATTCTGGTCAACAATTAAGGTTTATTTAGGGATGAAATACAACATTTTGGTAAAAATCCAATATGACGAAACAAAGTGGCAGCCTAATGAAATTTAAAGAAATGATTACTAAGAAACAATTTGCCCAATTAGCCTCAAATTTTGCAAATCAAGTGATGTAGAAATGTACTGGAAAAATTTGGTACGATGGAGAAACAAAATGGCAGCTTAATAAAATGTTTGAAAATTTAAGAATTAAGTGTGATATAGAGTTGAACTGGTAAAGTTATGGTACGGATTCAAGATAGCGGAAAAATGGTGGCCAAATAAAATATTTGTAAACGCGAAAAATTGTCGTTTCACCATATATACATTTTTACGTGTTAGGGTCCCTAGATGCCAAAAAACATGTTTTCTCAATTTCGCCGATGTGTCTATAGGTATGTCTATCTATTCGCGGCATATCTAAAAAAATACTTACCCGATTAACTTTTATAATTTAATTGAAAATTAGGGGTCATGTAAGGATGATCTGGTAAAATATTGGTAAAAATTCAATTTGGTAGAACAAAATGGCGGCCTAGTGAAATTTAAAAAAAATGATTACTAAAAAACTGATTGTTCAATTTACCTTAAATTTTTCACAAAAATCGAGTGTTATATAGAAGGCATGAATTGGTAAAATTTTGGATAGAAAAACAAAACAAAGGCCTAATTAAATATTTTACAAAGGCGCCTAAAAAATTACGTAATTATTAGATTGATTTTAAATTTTGTGCAAAAATTAGGTGTGATATAGAGATAAATTGGTACGAATTCAAGTTGGCAGACGAAATTACGGTAAAATAAAATGTTTAAAAAAATCAACGTAGAAAACCTTCTTATATAATTTACTTTATTTTTTGCAATACAATTAGATGTGGTATATAGATACACCTAAAATTTTGGTACGAATTCAACATTTCAACAAAATTTATTTTAAAATATACCCAAGAATCAAGTGTGGGTTAGGTAGAAACTAGTAAAATACTGGTACTAATCCGATATGGTGAAACAAAATGGGGTTAAATAAATATATTTGCAGAAAACAGTATAATGTGTTTTAAATGAGTACGTGAGTCACACGTCACAATTTCTAATATAAGGAAAGATGCCTTACAAGAGAAGTTCCAGGTAAAAGAAATTTGCTGATTTTTTTTGTGCATATGATATTACAAATTAATACTTCTTTTTCAAATACTTTTTATAAATTATGTAGATTTATAACTTTTAGTTCTTCATATAGTTCTTCATATGTTCAAAGCTCCATATTTTTAAGTTTGTTTTTCTAAGAGTTAATTTAGAAAAATTACTTGGAGTATGTAAAATTGTATATTTTCTGTCTGTAAAAAGGAGGGCAGCAAACGGGCATCATGCACTCTAAGACAGAATCTTGCACAATTTTTGATTACCGCCTAACCAAAGAACATTCGTTTAATTTTTTGGCCTATTTAATCCTGCAAAAATTATACAATTTTATATTTGGTGAGAATATATATAATATGGTAAAAAATTCTGTTATATAGATAGATAAATCTGATTGGTTTCACCGTTGCGTAAAAGATTTTTTTAGAAAAATAAAGATACATACATTTGTTTTAGGGGAAAGGGGCGAAGCTACTCTGCATATTAAAGGAAATATTTACAAAGAAATAAACAAGAAATTATACGCGTTTCACCATTTTTTTTAGAAAGCTAACTGTTTATAAAATAAAAAGTATTTTCAGTGTTACGAGACTATTTCATTGCCCTAGGGCTAACCTGTAGAGTGGATAAAATTATTTTATATGCAAAGAAAATAGAAGAATTTTTATATGTATATATATATATATATATATATATATATATATATATGAAAAAAGTCAAGTATCTACTCTAAGGATTTTTACAATTTTGTGATGTCAAACTATTTCCCCAACTATTTCTGTTTTTGGTTTGAATGAAATCTGTTTGTGCGTTTTACAATTTTTTTTTCTATATCCCTTAAAAATATTGAAGATCTAGGTATGATATCCAAAATCTAATCCTTGCATGATGTTTGCCATTTTCGCTGCAAATGAGACATCGTACTTTTTTTTAATATATGTTTTCTAAAAGCCGAAAACGCCTAACTTATATTTTTGAAAAATTCTCGCGATTACAATACTTTCCCTATATGCCATATAGTGCGTGTTCCAGAATATGTGGAAATTTCTTGATTTTGGGGAGTTTGTGAAAATTTTGTGAATATAAAATTTTTCCTTATGTATACATACATTTTTGTTTTTGTTTCATGTGATAACTTTTAAGATAATCGTGATATCTAAATGAAAATTATTTATTTAATATGAGAAATTTAAATTTGATGTCAGTATTTTTCTAATTGGTAGGGGGCTTAATCTACACGTTCTTTTTTTTGAAAGGTCATAACTTTTTTGTACGCCATTTAAATACTTTTTCAAGTATTGTAAAGAAACTTTTCTTGTTAAAAGTCGCTACGAACAGCCGTTCTCGAGATATTTACATTAAAAAGAATTGATGCGTTGGTATCGAGATTTTAATACAGTTTTCAAATAGTTCAGACATTTTGCTTTAAGAAAGATATGGTAGTATGTGATATTTTATAAAATAATCTTGTAAGTGAGTTCAACATGGTCACCTTCTACTCTTACGTATTCCCTAGTTCCAAGAATTGAAGACTGTTAGACTCTCCGCAATGCTACAACTTTGTTCCTCATTTCGTGACAATGGAAATTAATCCTTTTTCATAAGTTTTCACTAGTATCAACTAGCATGGAATACACTTATGTTGTTAAATGTCCCCGGAAGAAAAAGCCTAAGGGGTCGAATATTAAAAGTCATATTTAGTCGACTTTCAAGTCATATTTAGGTGTACCCGCACTGCTAGGGTAAAATGTGGTTAAGCTCCATTATGCATGAACCAAACGTTATGAAGAAATTATGATGTCATTTTTCGAAAACCCATCTTAGTGTGTAAAGAGAACTGAACCGGTAAAGTTCGCATCATTTCTTTGCTGTTCTACAACTTAATTTGAAAATAGTATCCTTCGAGGAAAATCTTTCGCATGGGCTTTCTGAATGTGACAAGGATGTAAACTTTGCTGTTTATGAATTCTGAAATAGCCGATTTTGTAGAATGAAACTAAGTCGCCAATTTCCGGACACTTCTAGAAGGAACTGCGACTACGGCATTCAAAATGTTTTTTTTTTCAACATACTCGTCGCGAACGTTTTGATTTCCGCAATTATCACTGGCTTCTCAAATGTTCCCTAAAATGTCACATTTTGGTACGATATGCCTACACCGGTAATAAATAGCTTGTCGTAATTCTTACCGGTCGCTCTTAAGTGACGATCGATTCGATCGATTTCGAACATTTTTCTGACGAGAACTCTATAATCTGAGAATCGCTCTTCATGTTACCTTCTGGCTTCTGAAGTATTGCCTAATGCTGGCCCATAAAATAAATACATGTCTGCAAGAATAATTATGTCGGATTTCAACGCCCAGATGGTATTCTTAAGTGACACAGTAACATTAAGTTTTCAAAAGCAGGAATGTTTTAACCAATATCATATAACAGTAGGTGGTACATTTCATATACTTTAAATAAAAAATACTTTTTCTCGTAACGGGTTCCTTTTATCGATATCGGACAAGAGTACCTTTTTTATAGAAAAAGATCTAAACTATTTGGAATTTTTTTAGACAACTTCTGGCTGGACAGTTTTTGCTTAAATGCCTAGAAAGTTATTATTCACGATAAATAAATATCTACCTATTTTTAAAAGCTTTAATCAATTTAAAATTAGATATTTTTATTCTGTTGCAAAAAATATTTTTGTTTATCTACCTATTTTTAAAAATTTTTGTTAGGGAAAAATATGAAAATTTTTAATTTGGCTGTTGAAAATCAAACGCATCGATTCTTTCAAAGCCAGTTTGCAAATAAGCAGGAAAAAATAAGCGAAATCTGTCTTGCCAGAAGTTGACCAATTTCCAAATAGCTTAGACGTTTGGCTATAAAAAGGGTACTCTTGTTCGAAATTGATAAAATAAACCGGTTTCGAGAAAAAATATTTTGTATCTAAAGTGTATGAAATGCACCACATACTATTACTTGGTTTTCTTTGAAAAATTCTAGTCAGAGAGACACTAATATCAAATTTGAGTTTCTCATATCAAAGAACCACCAGGTACAAACTTTCATTCAAATATCACGATTATCTTAAAAGTTATTTTCATAAAACTAAAATAAAAATTTCACTTTGATAACCTGTTCCCTTCAGTTAGTTCATGTTCTGACAACACCGAGTTAATCTAATAATCCGGTTTGAATATAGAGGCAAACAATTATTTTACCAACCAGTATATTGAAAATTATATTGCTTTGAAACAACATTTTTGCCCTAGTTTATGCCAAAAGGTTTCCCATTAAGGAATGGCTTATATTTTTTTAAAACCGCCTGTATGTTTGTTCGAAGTAGAATCGAGAAGTTACAATATTTTTAGGTACCCTTCCCCACCTCCCTCAACCTTAGTCCGCCATACTCTTCGGAAAAATTAATAAAATTATTTTTGTTTCCCAATGTTTTCAATTAACACCCCAAACTTCTCTTAAGAAATAATACGAATATTTGTCTCCTAGACGAAAAAAACTTTCTGAAATACCTATCTCACACGATATTTTCAGTTAATCTTCCGCAAATCCCTTCAGTTCAATTCCCTCCTGAACCCATCCGGCTGTATCGGCAGAAACTAATACACATATTTTGCTCTTTCAACAATTCAGTTAATCCTTAGTCAAAGGATAATAGCAGTCTTCGAGGTCAAAAATCCGGAGGGTTTTCAATTAATTTTCCTACACTCATTCCCAACCCCATATCGCCCTATTTTATAAAAAGAGAAATAGAGATACTCTCGACATCAAAGTCCTGTAAAAACATAATATTTCAATTTATATATATATATATATATATATATATATATATATATATATATATATATATATATATATAATATAAAAAAAAACCTGATTACTCTCTTTTTTAAGTCTTATTATTATAATTTGTTTTGCTGGCACAACAATATATTTCGAGATTCTAATATAATTAGCAAGTTTTGTATTCATACGTACAGATCTATTATTTGATATAGTTGATATTTTATTTGATTGAACATAATTACAAAATTTACATTTAACTTATCAATAAATGGATTGCGGTATATCAAATTTAACCGATTATTTATCTGTTACATTTAGTCATATTTTCTGTGGCAGTACTAAACGAGGATGACCGGTCCCAAAGCTATCCATGTAGCGTAGTTAATCCAATACTGGAGTGTGATGTTTTACCTGCGCTTACTTTCGAAATGGTTATTGGTAAGGCAAGAGAAATCGTGTTGTTATCTTCTAATTTGTTCTAGTTAAAAAGGAAAAACTGATACTTTTATTTTGAGAATTGTCATTTAGATATTTTTAAAAGATTTTATTTAACTATACTTGTAAGTTGGTCAATTAGTATGTTTAGGTTAAATCTTGCAGGCAACTTTTGAAGCAGTTGTTCCCCTTATTAAAATTGACTGAGATTTGGTATACATCAATAATCCCGATGTCACTACAATATTATGGTGTCCAATCGTGAATCTTTTATACAGGGTCGTAAAAAATAATGATAAAAAGTACAAACTTACATAAACACAGATCTTTTAAAAATTTATTATTCTTTTAAAAGCTTCAGACGTCATCACACTTGAAATAAAGCCTCAAGCTTTTAAGAAAATGTTCAAAAGTTCTGTATTTATGTAAGTTTAATTATTTTTTACTTTTCAGTTCAAGAGTTTATAAATGAAAGCCTTTTTTAGGATACTTTCTTATATTTATTTTATTTTTGATACCATAAACCACTGTTCTAAATAATTTGGTCTGGCTGATATATATATATTTTTTAATTGTAGCCATAATTAAATATAAAAAAAAATCTTTTTTCCGGGTTACTATATTTTTTAAGCCTTATTATAATTAGATTCGATATTGCTAACACAACTATACGTTTGGTATTTTAATTTAATTAGCAAGTTTTCTATTGGCACATACAGATCTATTATTTGATAGTACTACTCTTATATAATAAAGCTCAATTATATAAAATATTTCAGAATGTAAATGCTGCCCTAAAACATTTTGGGAATTTGAATTTGAAGTTTTTACTCAAATAATTTTGAATTCCGACGACCTAACAATATGAAAAACATTTCGTGACACTACCTATTGCGATTTAAATGATCATTTTTGATGTGAGTCCTCAGTTTTAAATTATTAATTCGATTTTCGAAGATACAAAAGTTATCGCTATACATAGATTTAACTGTTTAATACACGACATTAGTGTGCCTTTAAAGCCGTCACTTGCGACGTGTATTTTACAGGACCTAAGTCACAAAATGATTCGACTAGATAATTATTTTTTTTATCTCTGATATTAAAGAGGTGTATAAAATACTTTGGATTACTGAGGAACATCGAAAATATCCAAGATTATTTGTCCTCTTGATTTGTCAGGCGTATACATTAAATACTCTCTCTTTGGTGGTTGTGGACCCAGCATATTTAGCATCTTGAATTGAACATAAAATTACTGAGCATGAACAAAAGATTATCTTTTACCTTTAAATTTGATACTTATATAGGATTTCTAGTTTTTAATTCTGAGAAAATAAAATATGATGCTAGAAAACAAGTATCTAAGTCAAATTTAATAATGCAATAATAAGAATTTCAATTGCGGAATGGGCTGGTAACTACAAGGCTGTTCTATCTCATGTAATAAATAAATATAAACATTAACCTTATTAAAACTTTAGAACTTAGTAAGTCGTCGTTTTTTTATAAGCTTAGTTTAATTAAAGTTTACAATACGAAGAATTCTACCTCAAGTTGCTCGTATTTTTCTGGTGGGCTATTTAACATAAGCTATATTTAACAGCCAAATTACTTAACTAAAACCTTGTGGGTATTACTTTTAGATTTGGAAACCGTACATCCTGGATCTATAATTACAAAATAGAGTAATTTAACTGCTGAATTATCTGCGATTTCACTTTTTCAAATACCTTATGTATCTATACGTGGGCAGAGTGTGCAGTCAACTTGGCTAACGCCCTCCTCTCACAAATGCGAACCCTTGATGGTTTCATAGTTTTCTATATTCAAGACATGATTGGCTCCAATAATTTGAAATTTCACTTCTCATAAATTAAACATAGCAGACATTGGTTTATGAGGTTTATAGGCCTTGGAGTTTGTTAATGGCATATTATGATGGACAAGTCTAGATTTTTGGTTTTGTAATTCGTGCACTCTATCTAAACCGAACATTGCTAATAATTTTGAACTGGAAGTGAAAAAACAAAGAAAATTTTCACTGCTTAAAAGTTAATAATTTTGTTCGTTCGTTTATACATTTTAATATATATTAGTTCCTTTACGAAAATTAAAAAAAATGCTTTTGTCAATAGATTAATTGATAATAAAATTAAAGATAATAACATGTCTAGTCAACTCAGTCTAACAAAATTAAATAAGTTTTTGATTCAGGTTATCAAAAGAATACAGTACACTTCTCTTCAACACGATTATGACAGTGTACACTACAGGTAGTACTTGTTGACTATCTCTAACAGCTGTCGTATACCACGTTAATGCAATATATAATGGGTCTATAATCATGAAGCCTATTTCTTAGGTTTTGTTATTGGCTTACCGCTGTAAGGAATAAATTCGTATAAAAATTGCTTTTGTTCCATCGCTCTGATAGTGATGTACGGCTATGCCTAAAGTCCCACAAAATACGCCATATTTTAATCAGAAAATACGCAATTTAACTTAATAATATAAGAAAACTAGAAGGGCTGTGCACTCGTGCGAAAATAATGAAACAAAAATATCCGACTGTATAACGAGTACATTATCCAAATACGAAATTATTGCAGAGCGCTTTCGTCTAACTAGTATGGAACGCCGTTTTACTTTTTAGTCATACGCGTCTTTGATACCAAATTTAATTGCAAAACATATAAATGATCCTACCTGTATACAATTTTTATTCGTTTTAATTCTTCCGATATCGAATTTTTGCGGATACCGATTTTACCGAATGACATTTTTATGATAAGCAATTTCTTTGCAGACCATTTCAATTGATACCACAAAAAAGTAGTTGTTTATCCTTTTTTAACACGTATACAGCCTACTTAAAATTTCTATATACATGCGTCTTTCCCTAGTTATTGCATTTCATCAAATCAAATATTGATTCTTCTTTTTAAAATGTAATTGCTTCAAACTGGATCGCATTAAATTACTATTAATACAGAAAACATTAGAATGCAATAACGACTTTGTGGAGATTAATTTATTTCAACCGTATGAAGGCAAATCTGATTTAAGAAGTCATGTAATAAAAAAAATTAATTTATTTTTATCGCATATCAAAAAAAATTAAAGCATCTTTTACGATATAATTTTTTTTAAATATCAATTCCACTAATACCCTAAAAATGGAAATAGAATAGTGCTCGTTATTTTGATTTTGATAGTTGTTTATCTTTAATTTATACTACATCAAAAAGATATAACACGGACCCTTTACCATGGAAATTAAAATACTTGAAATATAGATTTGAATAAATAAATAAAATTTGATACGAGATTTAATTGTATAAGAGTTGTGGAATTTAAATGATTAGAGGGTATAAGGTAACTGATTTTATTTAATATGCATTATTTTGATTTCGAATTTTTATTAATGTCGATTCTTGTGAATATCAATTTTCATTGAATACAGCCACCTTGTTTCAATTTTAATTATCGGACGTGGAGCGATCTAGGGCAAACTAGGGACAACAAGAGCAGAAATCTGTAATTTTTGAATAACCAAGTTTCTGACTAGGCATGCGTTCGAAGACCTAAAAGTGTATCTAAAATTAACCGACTGTGTTGTGCATGACGTCATGACGAGTCGGATGCGAATAATGAAAAACATATTCGTAGGTAATCAATGACAGTTAAAACGCGAGTAATTATTGTTCGATTGGGAATACTTAGTTATTAAATCATTAGGGAATACGATATACACCACTATATTTAAAATGCGACCACGTACAAAATTACAGATCATAATGAAAAAAAGTTTAAACGAACGTATCTAGCTCCCAACATCCTACTCCAAAACAAGCTATTCTACAATCCTTTGATGATTTCCTGGTCTAATCTACAATCAGCCATATATGGTAGAGCAATAACAACGATTTTTGACTTTGTGTTTATATTTATACCAGAATAAAGAAAATAAGGTTTTGAATTTCCTAGCTATAATTCACAGATTACCACACACTGTAATTTGTAATAGCAAATTGCAATTTCTCTTGGAAGCTGTGTGCCGGCGACCTGCTCTACTGCAGGTTTTTTTGGGTTCTTAAACGTGATTTAAAGTAGGCTGTCCAGATTTTTTTAAAATGAAAAGAGTACATTTTGACGAAATGTTAAAATAGGTACCAGCGTATAATAATTAAGTAAAGTCTTGTCTTTTTCGCAGAATTCAATGACTTTCAATAATAATTATAATACACATAATAATATGGACTAAAAATAGCAAAAATAATTAGAAAATGGCACCAGATTTCGCAAAATAGAGATCATTTGTCCCAGATTTCTCATAAAAGAGGATATTTGTCGTATTTATGGAAATAGTAAGAGTACCAGAGTACATGGACCCGAAAAAGAGAACATTCCTCTTAAAAAGAGTACAACCTATTTAAAGCAAACTGTAAGCTTATATAGGTATATCACTATATCTTTATTTACAATATTTATTTGATAATTAGGACACTATTTTCATGTTTGTCTCCCTTGTTTAATATGTGAGTAATTATTATAATTTATAGGTATGTGCATTTCACTTTCAAAGCTGCATGTCGATCAAGAAACGGATTTACAAAAATGAACACATCTACTCAGTAGCGTATTTATAATGCCGTCTTAGAGGGGGAGGCAAACATTTGATAACTAAAAAAAAGTTCTAGGTTCTTGTTGGAACAACATAAGCATGAAGACTACAAAAAAAAACAAAGTTCTCAATGTTTGTGAGGTAAAACTCCTGAAATGCTTTATATAACGTAATTTTTGCTTGGGTTATTAGCTCGGGGGGAAAGGGGCGCAGGGTGCAGTTGTCTCCTGCACGTACTTACACTGAAACTGTCGTATGTTGGAATGCAGAACATGTTAAATTGAAGAATACCCCAAAACAAAAACATAGCATGCATGCCCTGTTAGCTTGTTAATTTTGTTCACAAGGTCTCTTTGAACAATACACAAGTGTAATCTAGAAAGCTGATTTTTTTTTCTATTTTTAGTTCTTACATTCTGGTACTCACGCACATACACAGGGCAAAATATGTGATAGTTTTATAGGTCATAAAAACCGACTGATGGTTGTGTCTTGTATTAGATTTAATGCCTCTACATCTAACTGTAATAACGGTAAATATTCAAAGCAACGTGTACTCTTCTTATCATGTAGAGATTCTAGAGAATCTTTCGATACGAATCCACGACATGGTGATTTCTGTCTGGATTCAAACCTGGAATCATATTCATATGTACCTACATATAGTATATGTTGAACCTAAGTACAGGGTGTTACTAAAAGTCATAATGTAATTTTAGGGGTAGTTTTTACATCAAAAATTATGAATGAAAGTTCCTGTAGACATGTGCAGAAATACTTTGTTTTCGAGATACAGGGTGTCGAAGATTTTGTTTTTTTTTTTAATTTATATGATGCAGCTTTTAAACTTTTAGAGACAATTTATTAAAATTTGATACACTGTAAATTGTAACCAATACTTACCTACGGAAACAGTATGTACACTCAGATTGAAAATCAACCTAATGTTTTTTAAATACGGAACTGTATTTTTGTTTTAATTATTAAGAAACGTTCGACCTGCCAAAACTATGATGTATCATACTTAATGTAATAATATAATAAAAAATGCAGGTCTATTTAAAAAAAATGTAGATCTGATCGCGGAGAAGAAACGTCGGATTTCAAATCTATGTGCACCATCTTGTTGATAATGAAAAGTAGCTATAAAGATATAAAATTTATTTTGTGATACCTCTTCAAATGCAGCCTGAAAAAAAAATTTATGTAGCTGATTTTTCGGAATTTTACGTACCTATATTCTCGGAGGTAGTCACTTTGCCCTATTTTAACCAACATTGTATCTCTTACGGTTTCCAAGATCTCAATGCTTGTACCTCGAATTTGTAACACCCTGAATATGTTTGCGTGTTTTGATTCGTTGGGTCCATTCTGGTATACTACCTCAATGGTTGAGATATTCCAAGTACAACCATATGTAATTCTCACATTGAATGCTATTTTTTAATTTTTAATTAATTTTTATTTCTCAATCTAGAGTGCTGTGATTTGGCAAAAACTATAACTTACCTCCAAGAAGCTTGAGAAAAATAAAATTATCTGTCTATTCACTAAACATCTTTTATGCCCATTTAAATATTAGTTAAACGATTTTTTTTAATGTCGCTCTTCGGGTTAGCCTTTGCGAGCAATATATAATGATACCCCACAACAATATGCAGTATTTTAAAAAATCGGCAAATAAAGGCATATTATGCATTTAAGCCTAAGCAATTTCTAGGCACCCTGATATATAAAGGTTCTGTTTTGACACGTCATGGGTGAAGTTACAATATCATAGTAAATCAAAATAATTGAAGTTACAATATCATAGTAAATCAAAATAACAAACAAATATAGGGCGTCCCATTTAAAAAACAAAAGTTAATAGCAGAAATTCTGAACTAAAAGAAGATACGGCAACACTGTTACAGTAATATATATCATAAAACCAAATAGGTAAAAACCCAAAGTAGAGGTGCTACAGATAGAACGTTTAAACACGCATTTCAGATTTCAGAACATAAAAATAGCTTTTTGGATAAAAAATCAGATTTGATAAATTAAAAAATAAATCCGAATTCAATAGCCGATTCAAATTATAAACCTTTGGTCAACAACAGAATCAGACACTATCACTAACCGAGAAAATAAGTGTTACTTCACAGATTGTTTTGTAATCTGTGACGATATAGCTTGTACAAATTATTTAAAACTAAAATCTCGAAGTGTTGAAAGCAGTTTGCCGAACCGTCGGCGTCGCACGTCATGCGAATACTATTTTTTACCTTCGCCCTCCCACTTTATATACTCAGGGCCCGCCACTGACTCATTCCCCCGCCGTCGCGCCGGCAGTGGCTCCAGCACAGAGCTTGCGCGTCATGTTTTGGCGGGGATTTAATGACTGAAATGCAAAGGCCACAACGCGTGAGGCTCAAATATGGTGGGGGCCCCGAGAGACATCAGCGAGCGAAATACAAAACTAAGGATTTTTTCTTTTTTTTTGTCATCATGTAAATTTTGAGTTGCGGCGAAGGGCCACTAAATACGTCAAACCCATTAACCATTTTTTTGTCATCGCAAAACTTCGCCTCGCCCAGATGAGCCCCAACCATCGTATGTAGTTAATTTGGCCTTGTTGCTTCTAGAAAAGCAACATACGAGCCCCCTTTTAATACTCATTGTTTATAAAATTATGATTAACACCACGTATGTCCACGCCGGTCTCTTCAGCATTCAGCAAGAAAATAAAATTGAAGTTACAAATATCAGATTATCTAAAGTGCTCATCGTGAGGATTCGTGAAATTTATTTTGATTAAAATAATTAATTAATTTGAAATAAAAGTTCAGAATGCTGCAAGTAAAATAATTGCAGGGGAAAATTCCATTCATATTTTATAACATATGTTACTTAAGGTGCTGCACTAGTGCCATCTATTGACATTTTTAGTTTTTACTTGCAATTGAAAAATACAAACCAGGTTCAAAAGCGCCCTATACAGGTAGCTAAAACCATATTGTTTTATTATTATAGTAAATATATCCTAAATTACCATTTTTTAAATTTATCTTAACAGCTTGACGGTAAGCAACAATCCACATTTTTGAAAATGTATTATTTTGGAAATTTGAAATATTTTATATCTGTCACTTTTGTTTTTTTATTATAATTTCGATCTCGATTTCTATTGCCTGCAACTGCACAGGTAGGACGTAATAGACAGCATTGAAAATAAAATCTATAGATTCAAGATAATTAGTTTAATAATTTTAAAAATATTTTATTGAAGCGTAAATTCTACAAACGTTTTTAAATGACAATGCATTACGTCCTATTTGACTCCCAAACGCTGTACATCGTTGGGACGTACTTGCGCGTGAAATACGAGTTTAAATTCGGTCAGCAAGATTATTAGAATGCAATCCAATGTTAGCGCAATACGCAAACCAACGAAGTCGGCTCATACTTCAGAACACATAATACCAGACCAAAAATTGATAATCGGTTATATTGTTTCCCACAGAATACTACAAAGGTATTTGTTAAATATTCGATAAATATTGATATCAACAAATTTGTAAGTAATAAAATTATATTATAATAAAAAAAATGCATTTTAATTATAATAATATAATGAAAATTGAATTAATTTTGTAAAGACCCATCCAAATATCCTGACATACATTTTAATAGCTAAATCAAATTAATTGATTGTTAAAAATCTATATGAAGGCTTTAGCTCTCGATGTTCCAAGGATTCAGTTAAAATTACATTTTTATTATAATATTATAAAATAAATTGCCATAATGAAGTCCCATTCAATTTAAATTAATACCGGGCATATAGCAGACTAAAAAGTAAAACGGCGTTCCATAAACTAGTCATCCTCAATACTGCCTACAAATAAATACATCAAATAATAAAACCCTTCAACATAAGGATGATGGACAATGCTAGAAAGCCGGTATATGAGTAATTTTACATCAGTGCTAAAGAAGAAAACTATCCTATTGGTAGGTAACTTATTAGGATCTAACAACGTTGAAGAGCCTGTACAGGAAGATATACATACGCTGAATTTTGGTCTTTTACAGGATTTTTTCGTTTTTAATAACAAGTTTTATCAGCAACCTGAAGGCATTGCCATGTGCAGTAGGTTATCTTAATAATACAGAAATAAAAACGCTACTAGAGATATGTTGAGGATTGTTTTTGATTGATAGAGGGTAACTCTGACTCTGCCAATCTCTTATTAAACATTATATATATATATATATATATATATATATATATATATATATATATATATATATATATATATATATATATATATATATATATATATATATATATATATATATATATATATATATATATATATATATATATATATATATATATATATATATATATGTATTTTTTTTTTTAATAGCAAGTTTTATTAGCAACCTGAAGGCATTGCCATGTGAAGTAGGTTATCTTAGTAATACAACCAGTGGCGCCATTTGTAGGTACTATGGTGCAACTAAGTCGCTTTAGATGCAACCTACTTTGGAGCACAAGACGACACATCTGTGCAAAAATAGAAGAGAAACAGAAATATCGATTTCTGTGTGGTTTTTGGTCGTAAAAAGTTAGAGGAAACGAAAGAACTAGCGGTAAAAAAATTTACTCATTCACCAGTTTGTCGATAAACGACCAAAACATAACGCTATGTTTGTT
Source organism: Kuschelorhynchus macadamiae (assembly GCA_030620095.1). NCBI lineage: Eukaryota > Metazoa > Arthropoda > Insecta > Coleoptera > Curculionidae > Kuschelorhynchus > Kuschelorhynchus macadamiae. Next base: position 451,950 of record JAUTXW010000197.1, on the reverse strand, counting down.
TAAGGGCCAAGGTGCCATCTGCTACCGTGGTATCTGCCCCGGCAAGGCTCATCAGGCAATTTTGCTTAGGAGGCATCAGTATTAAAATCGAAATACCCGAGACCTGAAACAAGCAAGGTGTCGACTTTGCAAATCGGGAAATAGGTAACCAGTGGCGCCACGTGTAGATACTATGGTGCAACTAAATCGCTTTAGATGCGACCTTGCCGTATATAAAAAAATATAGCATATTAGTTCAAATTGTTCATAAACTGGGTAAGTTTCTAAAAAGTCGTATACGCTGTGTTTTTGTTTATAAAATAATATCACAGCTTGTCGCGCGTCCTTTGAACTAACACATTTTGTTAAAATACGTCAATCGGTTTAATCCATTTAACTATTAATTCTATTTTTTTGGATATAAGTGTGGTAGGTAACTACTAAGAGACGCAGATGTGTAAAAAATATTTCGAATATTTCCATTCTTCGTTTTTTTTGTACACAACCTTCTAAGCATAAAGCCACGTTTTCTGCTTTTTTAGTCCATTAACAACATTTTTTTTAGGGATCATTTTCTCTGATTCATATTTTATAGTCGATGTTTTATTGGAAGGGCGTACTAAACAGATTTTTTTCTTTATTTTCTCTGGAGGATATATTAGCTTTATACGAATCGGCTCGATAGACCCAGATATATAAAATATTTTTTTAGGAACCTTAACCTAAATGAAAATCGTTTTCCTGAATTGTAAACAGTTTTCGGTTGCTTTCAACCCAAGGTTTCTAAACTGAATTCGAATCCGCAATAAGCCGACCCTTCGATTCTTGACTTTTCTAGACGATCCTTATGTATACATAATTTATATTATTAGGGATATTATGTTTCGTTACAAAGTACATTTGTTTCAAAATTGAGCTATATAAAGCATCTCGTCCTACGGGGATAAGATACATTAAAAATAGAGGAATAAAATAATTTAATATCAAGATGCATTTTTATTCGGTGTGTGATACAGATTAATTTGTATTTCTTGCGTTATAAAACATGTTCTCTCTATAATTTAATTGAACTATTAACTACTTAGCACTAAGTGAATAAAAACTAAATTTTTTGGAAAAAATATCTTATAAAAAAGGATATTAGTTATTGAACTTCTTTTGTTAGATTAAAATAGTTTAAACCCAAAAAAATAAGATTTAGGCATTTTTTAGATTCTTATGTTCTAAGAACACTAGATCCGAAAAATTACTTTGTTCTTTTCACCCTGTCTCTCTGTCTCCCTTTCTGGTATTTAAATAGTAAAATAAGGAAATGGGTTTGAAAAGAAATTTTTGCGGAAATCGTAAAACTGATACTTAATTATACACGGTAAAAAAATTGCTATTCATTAATTCTCAATAATGTATTCAGGAAAATTGTGCATTAATGTTATACAATTGTTCAGAAAATACATACAGGAGTATGTAACCAAAACTGTACATATTTTATTCACAAAGCAATGCTAGAAAAGCTAATTTTCGATGTGCATTACTAAACTACAACGTTGTTCAGATTTAAAGAATAAAACTTGTGTAAAAATACGAATAGCGTTACGTGTTAAAATCTTCAGAACAATTTTTTTTTTGTACAATTATTTTTGTATTTCATGTAACCCCACGCGTTCTAGATAGCCCTGTTTGTATTTATCAACCTAGCAATACCCTTCTCTCTTTCGGGAGAGCGTAATCAGGCCCTGATTGGACCGCAGACACCAAATGTTTTTAATTGTGGCGCTATGGTGGCGACATTCGGAAATATAATTCAACAGAAACGACAGATTATCATACTGGGAACATGCATAAAAGGATTGTTTGGGTCAGAGGCAGGTTTATCAAAAAAATCATTTCTTGATGAGTAGTGTTGCAATTTTGTTTAAAATATTCTACCCTACGGAATTTATAGTTTTGTACTCTTGAAGACAAATATGACTAAGCTACACACAGGTATGTACGTATACCTATTGACATGATATATAAATACAACTATTTTTGAGAGGGTATAATAACTCTGAACTTAAAGACAATAAACGGAATAAACGTGTTGCCTTTTAGGTTTTATTTATATGATATAGACTCATTGTATGCTCATAAAAATATTTTATAAAATCTTACATAAAAATAAAGAAGATATATCAGTTTAAGATACTTAATACTTTTTAAAACATAATCAGTTCCCGAGTTACACATTAAAATGTGAAAGAACTTGAATTTCTACTAAACATGCCTCAAACTCTAACTCATTTTATTTTCACAAAACGCAAATTATGTTTGGCTGTTGCGTAATTTAGAATATGGCAATTGTAACCCGTTTTATTTTAAAATAAAAAAACTTAACCAATCTTACAAAACATTGTGTTTTGGATAAATTCTATGTTCACTCGTTAAAAAACCATGTACTTTTCCACCGATTTTTTTTTTAGTTACATAACATCAATATTTCAAAAAGGATTTACCAAGAAGTCTATCTACATCCAGTTGGAGTTGTAATGATGAATAAAACCATTTTTTTATTAAAAATCACTTTTATTGGCCATATTTTTTGATAAAAGGTTCTGTAGATGATTGTCGTTTGGCTTCCTTATTTCCTATCTTTTCATAGTTATCGAAAAATGTTTATGCAGCATACAAATTTTGTGCATAAAAAATGTACAATATTATCCAGCAAAAAAATATTTTCTATTATAATGCACAATTTTGTGCTTAAAATATTTACAATTTGTGCAAGAATTATGCACAAACAGATTTTAGAAAGAATGCACGTTTTATGCATAAAAATGTACAATATTATCCAGAAAAAAAGTATTTTCTAATATAATGCAGAATTTTGTGTTTAAAATGTTCACAATTTGTGAAATATATATGTACAATATTGTTTGAGAAAATGCACAAATATTTGCTAAACAAAATTGTCCAAAAAACATGCATTCTATTCTCTTATGCAAAAATCTTATATATTATTATATGTTAATTCAACACAGTATTGTTCAGAAAATTATTACACACAATTATTCAGAAAATATATACAACTAATTCTGACCAATCATGTGTACATTTTCTCCACAAAGTTGTTCCAAGTACACATTTAGACACAATTTGTGCAGTAAATCTAAACAATTGTGCACAATTTATGCATAATTTTTTTAGAGTGTTTCGTAATCATACATTGTTTACTACTTTCAAATAAAGAAATACATTTAAATAAAACTACACAAATTAAAAAATAAATAAAAGGTTGGATTTTACAAGTACCTAGCATGTACATTAAATGTAAGTAAGCATTTATATATTTTTGTTTTAACAGTTGTATGTACATATCTATTATTTCTGAACTTTAAGACGTTAAATAGGAGTTGTGAAAGACCTTAATAAAAATTGCGAAAAAGACAAAGAAGGATGTACAACATTCAAATGAAACTGACGTATTGCCTGAAAAAGCTAGTCATAGATTGTAACTGTTTCTCTGTGATAGATAGTTTGGAAAAATATCAAAATTGTAAGCTTTTTCTTGTAAAATGCCTTAGCGCAATCGAAAACCAAGTTCAAATTATAAAGCAGTTGACGAAAGAATTTCAAATAGTGAACCAGTAGTTACAATTTGTACAAAAAAGAGGCATGCTTATAACGACTTTTCGAAAATCCGACAATTTTTTGCTACATCGTGCATTGCAAGTTAAATGTTATAATATTCGTAGCACTAGCAAAAATTTAATAGCTTTATAGTGCGTTATGTATGAACAAAGGCGTAAATTTAATAACTATATTTTACATAATAGCACTGTAGCATAAGAACTTCTGTTTGAACATTTTCATGGTGCCGAAATTTATCTTAGTTTAGCGGCTTCCTGGTGTAGCCCCCGTACGACTTTTTTAAATGCACGAAGTCCAGTTTTCCAATTTTTAAGAATTCGTATAGTTAACTATCTATGTATATGCATACATCTCACTCGGATTCCGCTATTGGCGCTTTTATACAGCCTGTTCGAAAAAGCATTAGCCGTCGCTTAATGTGATGTGATTCCGTTGAATAAAATAAGACTAAATGTTTTAAAAAACATAGGTCTTGTCAGTTTTAGCAACCAGTGGCGCACAAATGAGTAAGATTGTGCTTTTTTCACCATTATTCGACAATAATTGTTGTACAAAAAAGTTTCTCTTATTTTAAATATTGTCGAACACCAATTAAATCTTAAGACTTAAAGAGTCCGTTTGCTACCAAAGCTTGTCCTTCATTTTAGACTTGTAGATTTGTGTATGCTTGACATAAATTAAGTTTCAAAATATCGTAAAAGCCATTGCTTTTTCTACGTAATATTAGTAGATTTAAAAAAAATCAAAAGGTAGCAGATTTTTATACGTTAAATATATTCTTCAAACCATGGTTAACTCTCCTCCTTACTAGACTTCAGCCAGCGGTATGGTTACCCAAGGGGAGTGTAAATTCACCATTTGATAGTATTACCTAAGCTTAGTGGCGGTGCTGTTTAATTCCAAATAATAGCTTTTTGAGACACGTTTACAGGGCCTTACCGCAAAATTTACAGTTTGCGGACAGATATTTATAAAAACTTATTTTCAATACTGTATTATATAAAACCAGAAAAGTATTTCTAAAACAATGTCATGTGTGTTGCATCTCAAGTAAACTTCCCTAAACGCGGCTAATTGGGCAAAGTATTCAAATCCTTTGGTTGTAAACTTTCTCGTCTTCTCTATGTTGAGATTACGGGATAAATTACACATTCTCTCGAGCGACAACAACTCTTGACGTTGCAGACGCTTTAGGAATATTGAAACATTCACGTCGTCGCAGCAGTTTACTAAAGATGTTGGTATTGGTTTAGTCGCAAAGGAGAACTATATAATACATAAAATATACCGCGAGTATTGCTTCGTTGTTTTCTTTGTAGTTTTTGATGAGATTTGTTCAAACAATGGAAAAACTTGAGTTATATATATATATATATATATATATATATATATATATATATATTATTCAATTTGTTTCTTAAACCCGGTATATATTAATTGGACTTCTTTCTTGGATATAGGTTTATTTGCAAAATCAAACAATGGGATTAACTTGACGTTTCGCCTATCATAGTAGGCTTTCTCAAAAATGGCTCATTCCTTTATTTTTTTTTTTGGTATATATGGCTTTTTTACCTATCTACAATTAATTTAAAAAATATTTAGTGGTCTAATTATAAAATGACATTTACAATTTTTCTAAAACTGATTTAAAATTTTATACTATTGACAATAATTGTAAATGTCATTTTATAATTAGACCACTAAATGGTTTTTAAATTAATTGTAGATAGATAAGGAAAGCCATATATACCAAAAAAATAATAATAAAGGAATGGGCAATTTTTGAGAAAGCCTACTATGATAGTTTTGATTTTAGATTGTTTGATTTTGCAAATAAACCTATACCCAAGAAAGAAGTCCAATTAATATATACCTGGTTTAAGAAACAAATTGAATAATAATATTTACAAGGGTACCGAACTGTGTTTCACTGATATGACGTTCCTTCAAGAAATTGAAACAACTTATGGATTTTTATGTGCCGATATACTTAAAGAAATATCTACCACAAACACGAAATTAGTAAAGCAAAAAAATTGAAGAATTTTCCTGTTAAGAAGCAAACATACAGGCGTCTCGCCAACTTTTTTAAATTTCAAAGTTTCCCACATTTTGTTCACAGGTACGTACCTCGAAAATAAATTTGATGATATTATAAATAGCACAAAGGTAAAAATTTTAAATCTATGTATAACTGAAACAACGAAAGTTATAAATAAATTAAATAATCTCCTTCAAAAAAAAATTAACGCAGTTAAATCAATAATTCCAATTGAGGTTTTTAATAAATTCATGAGGTTTGAAAACATTAAATATGAAAAGTTATTCAATTCTATTAAACAAAAAAATATAAAAAAAACTTTCTAAATTAATATCGGTCACTGAAAAAAATAACATACAAATAAATACATCCTCATGGTTAGACAACATCTCTAACACAGATATTCCTAACGATGTCGCAGAAGTTGTTGCTTTAGGCGAAAACTTCTCGCTTCCTGTTCAGAACGAAAAAAGCTTACCTTTAACAGAATATATATCCTGCGTAGAAACAGCTATACAAGATAAACCAAATGAAATAAAAGATAGTATAAGGTCAGACGTAGTAAATATAATTGCCAATCATAAAATAAAAATTAAACATAAAAAAAATAAGATTACAAATTTTCAAAAACGAATACAGAAACAACATAATAAAACAAGGCAATTCATTAAAGATAATCTTCAAATAACCATACTTAAACCAGATAAATGCAGTAAAACCGTTATAATGAATACTACTGATTATGACACAAAAATGAATCAGCTCTTAAAAGATACCAGTACCTATAAACTTTTAAAGAATGACCCAACTAACATCTTTCAAAACAAAAATAATACTTTTGTAAAAAAACTCTATACAAAAATCTATTAACTGACGCGGAAGCTAAAAATTTGTCAATTCATAATGCAGTTTCGCCTAAAATATATGGCCTACCCAAATTGCATAAACCTAACATTCCCCTCAGGCCTATAGTTTCATGTATTCAATCTCCTTTCTACAAGCTCTCAAAATATTTGTCAAAATGTTTGTCAAATATCACAGGTAAAAACACTTATTTTATTACATAAAAGACTCATTTACATTTAAACATTTTCTAGATACAGTAACAATACCACCAAATTCAAAGTTAATATCACTAGATGTAATTTCTTTGTATACTAATATACCAAATGAACTCATAATTAGTGCTATAAAAGGCTAATGGAATATTTTAAAAAAATTTACAACTCTAACTCAGCCTGAATTCTTAGAAGCCTTACATCTTATAATATCAAATAATAATTTTCAATACAAAAACCAATTTTATCAACAACTTGATGGATGTGCTATGAGCTCACCTATTTCCTCTACAATCGCACAAATAGTTATGGAATACCTAGAAGAGGAAGTTCTTGAAAAATAGAATTTTAATATTACTTTTTTTAAGAGATATGTGGATGATTGTTTAGCATCAGTTCCAGAAAATAAAATAGAAGAACTACTTTTCGCATTCAATAATTTCTATCCGAAACTTCAGTTCATCTTGAAGTTGAATCAGAAAACAAAATAAATGTTCTCGACCTTACTATAATAAGACAAAAAGAAAATAATTTAAAAACTAAATGGTTTACAAAAGAAACTTGGTCTGGACGATATCTTAATTTCAATTCCCACCATCCATACAAACAAAAAAGAAGTGTTGTGATTGGACTAGTTGACCGTGCCATATCTTTAACGTCACCAGAATACCGTCCTGAAGCCCTTAATAAAGTTAAAGAGACCTTGAATGCAAATCATTTCCCAGAAAAACTGATAAAAAAAAATATCAAACAAAAGACGTACATATATTATAACAATCATAACGAAAACGTAAGCAAAAAAAATATATTGCAATGCCATACACATCTCAATTATCTGAAAAATTAAAACATATCTCAGGAAAATATAACATAATTGTGTATCATAAAGCCCAGAAACTGATAGGCTCCCTATTTACAAAATTAAAAACTAAAATTCCCAAAAATAAAAAATCCAATCTCGTATATGAAATTCCTTGTTAAAACTGCCCTATGAAATATATTGGTATGACAACCCAACTTTTAGAAAATAGATTAAAAGGGCATAAGTATACAAAGAATGCATCCACTGCATTACACAAACATGAAAAAAGCACAAAATACGAATTAAATTTTTCTGAAACCAAAATTATTGATGAAGATAACCTGTATCAGAAATTAATTATCAAAGAAATTATTCACATAAAAAAAGAAAAAAATGCAGTTAATGACAAACAAGTCAAATATACCACAATTTGATATTTTAGTATAGTTTTAACTTCGTCTAAGCCATTATTTTTAAAATGTAGTATATCATTGTGAATGTCTGATTCTACTCTAAGGTTTAAATTAAAAAATTGCAAAAAATTATCTTTAAATTCCTCAAAAAAAAAACGTACTACGATAAGAACACCTTTTTACCTAAAACTGTGCCATGAGTTGCCTGGCAAACCACTAACTTGCTACCTATCATTCAAATATAAATAAATAATCAACATGTATTTTTCGAGGTATGTAATCTTAGTTTTATTAATTTTGTAATAATTATTGTCAATAGTATAAAATTTTAAATCAGTTTTAGAAAAATTGTAAATGTCATTTTATAATTAGACCACTAAATGTTTTTTAAATTAATTGTAGATAGGTAAGGAAAGCCATATATACCAAAAAAAAAAAATAAAGGAATGAGCATTTTTTGAGAAAGCCGACTATGATAGGCGAAACGTATATATATATATATATATATATATATATATATATATATATATATATATATATATATATATATATATATATATATATATATATTATAGTGACAAGTTTTTAACTATAAAAGACGATTTATTTATTACGTTATACTTAAAAAAGCAACTCTGTGTTTTTAACCTACATAGTTTATCTGATGTCATGAATATTCAAACTATTTATGAGGCCCACATAGAAAGCTAGCAGGCTAATTAATTATATTTAGTTTAATAATTAATAATTAGATCAGTGATTGGTAAAATTTATTTTTTAGAAAAGCATCTCTGCTACAGAACTGTAGCTAAAAATATGATTGAGACGATAGATAGGTTAGGAAAATCAACAATTTAGGACAAATAAAAAGTTATTAAGTAAATATATTCAGTAAAACTAACTTGTCTATTGAATCGAAACCATATTGATCATTTCAAGAAGTATTTTTATATAGTTTGTTATTAAAAGAGTTCACAGAAAATCTTAAAGTTGAGCAACGTGGATCACTGTTACTATTAGAATGAGTAGTCACTTGGAAAAACCAACGAACTATCCTTATACAGGGGGCTAAGAATAGAAAATAGCTGTAGGAGTATTATTAAACTGTTAAGATTTGTTTCCCACATTTCCGTACCCTAAACTTAAGTATTTTTTACCATTGTTATAGCTTCTCGTATTTCCAAATGTCCGATACTTATTAATTTCAAGTAAGATTTTAATTGGTATAAAAGTTTAAGTATATTTCTTATGTCGCTGGGATCTTTTTGTTAAGTTACATCACTTTAGATTATAAAATACAAATTAAATAAAAAATAACTTTGCATATTAGCATTACATAAATGACTTATGGTTGTAATTAGAAAGTCACAGTAAATAAAATGCAAAATACAAATTTAAAAAGACAGAAGCTATTAAATATTTAATCAACATCTCTGTATTCCAAAAAATCTTATGAAGATTCTGCCGATGAAAATTCGATGTTAGAACATTACAACTTTGATTTGGTTTGAATGAGCTTGTTTACACTTTTTTTACCTTTATGTCCAATTTAAAGTTAAACTTGTATAATAACAACTTTATACCTACGTTTTTATACAAATAAATGGTTCCCCCAACATTAATTAGTTTTTCAATTACGTAAAAGGCTTAAATTCGGCAAATAACAAAAATGTCGAAATAAACTTCTCATAGATCATTTCGATTTTCTAATCTTCACACCAAGCACGGAATTTTGCAGGCAGTTTTTTCGATTTTTCTAGAACCAATGTAGTAATATTGCTTCTTCTGCCGCCACTTCTATACCAGAATCATAATTTAAACCTATGAAAATATATTCACATGACTTCTTCAAAGACGGTGTTTGAAATGCAACAAGAATATTTCCACTAAGAGACTCCTCTGTGTTTACTTTTGCACTTTATTTTCTTTGACACATACCTCTATCACAGGCAAGGTGTCTACCGGTGGCATGAGGAAGAAGGTGACAAATTTTGTATACGTTATTAGATCATATTAATTAAAAGAATTAAGGTGTAAATGTTCTTTTCACCACCTAAGCTTTTTCCTCAGAAAAGGGTTAATATTAAAATTTGTAAGTAGTAACTCAATTTTCTAATTATTGAAAAAAAAATTACCTGAAATTTTTGATATGTACACTTTACCGACAGTTCCTGTGTCATGTTCTTATTACCGATCATTTAGGCTACTATTTCCGACTGCTATTTTTTATGCAAAATATCACTAGTACCTACCTTGATTTTTTAGTTGTTTTTTTTTAGTTTTTGTAGTTTATGTTAGTATAATACAAGATATTATAATAAATCGTTTTATAAAAAAAAAACTTAACATAAAAAAGGATTCAAGGAACATTTCTAAGTCGAATCTAAGTAAAAAAAACATAAACCCTTACAACTACGTTCCTTTGGGAGCAAATTACTGTCTTAACCCCTCCTAAGCTCTTCGATTTTAGGTACACAATAAATACCTCGGCGGTTAATTAACTTTGGTGGATTTATTTTGGGTACAATTTCATTTGAACTGTATGTAAGTATATTATCCTTCTTGGGCCACTTCCAATTCACACCACTCCTCGCCATTGTGTTTGCAAATATACCATTCGAACTTGAATCAAGGATCAAACCAGAAAATTATTCTTCATCATATATTGTAATAACATGATTTACCTCGCTATCAGTCTCATTATCAGTCTCATCTGTCTTATTATTTGTGCCATTATTATTTATCGTCATATTTCTCATTTTTTTCATTTGTTTCTTTGGTTGTTCTTTTTCTTTATTTTTCTTCTTCTTTACCTTTTTTTCTCCGCATCTATCTTTTTCTGGTAATCTATATATTCGACCGATGTACGCACTGTAGGTATTCTCACATCACTAAAGTTGTCAAATGGGCTTAGAGGTAAGTCCTGAATTGTGTTGGAAGGTACAGAAATATAGACACAGTCAAATTTGAGATTCCATTAAACATTTTAATTGTTAATTGAGCTTCCTGCAACCGGCCATTTATTTTTAAGTAAGTTAACAATGAAGGGCAAAGGCATTAAACAGACAACTAATTCGCTTGAAGAAATATCTATATCAAGGTACAAGAGCTTCGGGAGTTTTTAAATTGCTTTCTTCTATATTGTTTGATATAGATATTTCTTCAAGCGCATTAGTTGTCTCTTTAATGCCTTTGCCCTTCATTATTAACTTACTTAAAAATAAATGGCCGTTTGCAGGAAGCTCAATTAACAATTAAAATGTTTAATGGAATGTCAAATTTGACTATGTGTCTATATTTCTGTAAGCAGCTTGTTAAATCCGAAAGCTCGGTTAAACATTTTAAACAGCAATTAAGTTTTGTGCAACCGGGGGAAAGGATAACAAATAAATGAAAACAATTGATTTCATATATTTTGAGACGTGATTGACACATAACACTTACTAATTATAATAACCTACCATTAAGACTACATTGGTGATCGCTAACAGTATTGCCTTTAACAGGCAAATCTTTTGGATCCAGAGACAAATCTTTGTTGGCAAGGTTTGGAGAAACGGTAACTAGGGAATTAGGGGCCGTATGGACATAACACATAACTATAATTTTTTTCCGGAGTCTCGGAGCTAAAAAGTAAATGTTATGTAAGTAAACTAATATTATGTTTCTATAAAATATTATTTGATTTAGGTGGATTATGAAACCATACTTTAGCTTTCGGTTGTTCAACGGGTTCGATATACAGAATTTCAATTTTTCCACGATTTTGTGGCGTAGATGCCGTTAGATCACGACCATCGATTAACTCTTCGTTTTCCGTGTCCATCCACAAATTTTCGGAAAAATTCAAGTCTAGAACTAAGGAATCGATATCCAGAAGTGGTAAATTATTGGTTAGCATATTGTCGTGTGCAGTAATAGCATCATCATTTGGAACAATAGTTGATGTGCCTTTTTCCTTTACTATTTTCCAAAAATAGAACTCTTGTCCTCTATTGAACCACTCCAAATCGATCCGCTGTTTTTAAATTCTTTAAGTTTCCCTTGATCCAACTGTTGTTCCATTTGTGATAAAGTAATGGAAGAATCTGATGCACAATCAGTTGAAGACTGTTTTGGCATATTGTTTGTTGCTACTGGAAGGAGTAATTTAGAATTATCAATATTATTTGGTTCAAACTGGAATAATCCGCAAGTCCAAAACCCCCATTAATTTTTAAGAGAGATATGCATTGCCAAAAGTTTTTCTCCAGATTTCGACCGACCGTTCGATAATAAAGTCAGTCAAAATTATGGGCGTATGTTTTACCGACCATTGGTCGGTCATAGGAAACCGATAAGAGTTTGGGTCCTATTTCCCGACTTTTTTTTGTCGATTTAAATAGCATTTTGAGTTAGACTGGGTAAATATTTTTATGGTATTTGGGTAATATCGCATAATCTGTGTTAGAAAATATTTTTATTATAAGTATTAGCGCCAAAATAATCTTAATATTTGCAAATTTATATCGGACACAATTATATCATTTGACATTTAAACTAAAAATTTTACTGTTACACTCATAATGAAGGTATATAAAAATTTTTAAGTGGTCGTTAAGAGCTTTATAGATTCTAAAAGTTATTATTTACATGAAAAAAAAATAGTCCTTATCCTTTGATATTCTTTCAATAAATAAAAAAATTTAAAAAAATAGTGAATTTTTAAGTGGTCGTTAAGAGCTTTATAGATTCTAAAAGTTATTATTTACATGAAAAAAAAATAGTCCTTATCCTTTGATATTCTTTCAATACATAAAAAAATTTAAAAAAATAGTGCACTCTTCTGATTCCGACCGACTGGCCGGCAAAAAAGACATTGTATATAATAACTACCACTATCACCGACCAATTCTTTTTTGTTAACTATATCATTATTTGTAATAAAATATAAGATTTTAGCATAAAAAATAAATTAAAACATTATATTTAACTTACTAGTTAAATAAATATTGTTAAATACTTACAACAATTTTTAGATTCACCTTAAATAAACCTGTATACAATATAGGTGCATTTGTTAAGACATTGTGGGTGCTTACGCTATGTATGGCTATATAATGACGTAATTAACGTATTTTTCGGCGGGTTGCCGCAAACTTTCACGGCGGGAAGTTCAAATATTAATATTTTGAATTTAAAAGTTTAAACTGGCAACACCTGACTGTTTGAACGTGAAAAATATGTGATGATCGGTAATAAATACTAGGTCGGTGATAGGTACAGTTACCTTATAGTTAAAAAAAAACTAGAAAACAAGCTTTTGTTACTAACGCTGTAAAAAGTACAAAACAATGTAATTTATTTAACTTATTTTGGTACGATATACGCATTCTCACTTTGACAATTCAATGACTATGCCAAAAATTGTGGGATATTTTGGCGAAATTAATTAAAACTACATACTGCTCAGAGAAACGTAGCACAGTTACTGAATTGTCAATGGTAGAATGCCTATATCATAACAAAATATTTTAAGTAAATTACATTATTTTGTAATTTTTAGTGCGTTTCTGACAACACTTATTACGTAATATGTTAAAATCGGTAGTATTAGTTTTAACCCCCGATCTTAAAGTACGTTTTTGGTTTTAATAAAAAAGTGTGTATGTGTATGTGCTTGTGTCTCTGCGTGTATGGTGTCACAACTTTTGAATGAACTGAGTTTTTAAGGTTTTAAGCTGCATAAGTAAATAAAAGAAACCGCCCTACTAGGGTTTTAAACTAATGGTTTTCCCCATGTAAGGGGACATTAACGATATAATTTTGCGTAAAAAAAGATGGCGAAAGTGTGTTCCTATTTTCTTAAACTGAAATAGCGAAATATTTTAAAACCGAGATATTTTAATTGTGGTATCATATAAAATGTATTTGGTCCTCAAGGGACATATTTTTACAAAAAAAAAACAAGATGAGTGAATGTAGCGTCCTACTTTTATTCTTCTATTATTCTTTCGAATACCAAATTTAATTTAGGAATCGATCGTTTTTGGTGTTACTATCCGACATTTTGTCTGCGAATACATCAGGCATCACCAGAGAACTTCACATTACGAGGTCTGAACAGGAAAATAGACATGGTCTAATGCCCAGAACTATTATTTCTCAATTGACTAAAGCCGTGAAAGTTTCCGTGCTCTGTTACCAAATTTAAAGCTTAAAATGCATCGGGCCTCAAATTAATTTTTCAGCCCCACGAGTTATGCAAATTATATAACTTTATTTTTTATTGGGTAGAATTTGTGACCCATTTACTCAGTTTTTTATTAAGTACCGTAACTGTTTCAACTTACTTATCATGTAGATTGTTAAACAATTTTTGTTGATTAAGCTTACATATTGCTGCAACTTACTCATTTTCACATGCTTTTCTCCAATAATTTTTTGTTTTATTACCTGTGAACCCCTGCAGTAACTGTCGGGGTGCAAATCATTTTTTTAGCGAGAAAGGCATTTGAACTAATGACGAGGCCATATTAGAGTAAAAACAAATAAATCCGAAGCCGTCCATGTTAAACTTACTATACAGAGCACCTGATTTTTTCCAATTTAAGATTTAATTTATGTTGAACCGAATGTGAACAGAATATATAATTGTTAAATAATAAGTTTTTTTATTTTGGAAATACATAATAATAGTTTTTAACTAATACCTTAAAAATTCTGTGTCATTCCTTTTCTATTATATTATTATTATTAATATTATATTTAATGTTTTACTAACTATGATATTTTATTTAATTTAAAAAACGAGTTAGGGACACATACTTAAACTTCAGAGTTTAATTAATTATATAGGTTGGTACATTGTTAACAATCTATACTAATAGCCTTTTTAGTAGTAAATAATTTTTTACTCTTTAACTTTTCGGTATGAATCAAAAACCAAATTGTAGGGTTACCTAAAGAGTTTTTTTTCTAGTTATTATAAGAAACGAAAGACTCTCAATTTTACAAAGTATCATCATAAGTGTTTTTTTAATAGACGCCCTTTATATTATATTTTCATAAAATGTACCTCTTCTGCGGATTATAAATATATCAGGTTTGATACTTTTATCTTTAAAAACCCCGGAAAATCCCTGTCATAAGAGGCTGTGTGTTAGTGCTCGACTAAAGGAATTTTTTTATTTGAAACATTTTTTGTATCTCTAAACATTAGGTTTATGGGCGTGGCAGGTTGAGTTAAGGTTAGCTTTAGGTTAGGTTAGAAGAAAGAGAAAGAAAATGCTCTATTAAATAGTGGAGTCAATGGGATTACGTTGTCTCTTGTTGCAGGGTTTTTCGAATTTCTTTAGTGTTTTGGAAAATAAAGGTATCATATTAGGTATATTTATAATCAGCAAGAACAGGACCATTTTACGAACAAATGATATACAGCTTGTAGTGGTATCTTCTAACATTAAGAGTCTTGTGTTTTTCAAAGAAATAGTAAAAAACGTATGCAAAATGTAAAAACAAAACTGTTTTTGACAAACACTTCCGCGATAACAACATGTAATATATTTCGCCACTTAGCAGCTCTTTCAAGACCTTACATCTCGAATGAATAAAGTTAAAAAGTAGAGAAATATTTATAAAATTAGGTGTAATACGATTCGCAAATTTTAAAACGATAACCCCCGTATTCACTAAAAAGGTTTAAGACTTAAACCAGGTCTAGTTGTCATGATACTTAAAACTCTTTGTTCGCCAGTTATATTTTGCTTATTTCACTCTCATTTTATAATTCTAACATTTAGAAAAATGTATTACTCAAAAAATGTCATCTTAAACCTACCACTGTCAAGTTAGACCTGGTCTAAATTTAAACCTCTTTAGTGAATACGAGTGTAAGAGTCTGAAAATTTTTTAGTACTAGCCATTAGCCTAAAAATTACTAAAGTATATTTAGCAGAGGTAAACTAGTGATTTCTGCCTAATCGCTCAACAAACAATTTGAACGTTGAACTTAATTATTTCTAGAAACTCAGTAATTCAATTTATGACCCTTGTATCCTTTGTGTAAAACTTTATAAAAGGATGTCCGGTCTGAATTAAGTGGTTGCATAATTGGATTCCGTTTTTCCCTTGATGAAACATTTATAGTGCTCGTCTATTCTTTTACCAAAATATCTCCCTACTTGACCTATATACGCTTTATCACATCTCCAGAATTTAGTTGGTATACATCTGATTGCTCACATTTATTAGTTTTTGTTTTATTATTTTTAATATACTTACTTAAATAATTATTGGTTTTATACGCGGTTCTAATATCTTAACCGTTTAGAAATCTACCTATTTTAGGGCTAGAATTACCTATATAGGACATAACTTTGTATGCAGTTTATTTTCATTGATATTAGGTTAAATTATATTATTAATTTTTTTATATAATTTTGTTTTGGTAGAATTTTATCAATAATTATATTAATTTAATATCCATTGTTTATTGCAATCTGTTTGATTATGTTTAACTCGGTTTGAAAATTAGTTTTACTTAGAGAGTAGAGTATGTTGATCATATTCTGAAAAGCAAGTAGTTTAGGCTGAATTGGATGACATGAGGAATTGTTTATGGTAGTATCCGTATGTGAAGGTTTATTATATACACACAATTCTTGTTTGTTATTTAATTTTTTGAAGGTTGAATCTAAGAAAATTACACTGTTATTAGATTCTAGTTCAATTGTAAATTTTATATTTGGATGAAGGTTATATTGGAGAAAAATATTTAATTGCCGGTCACTTTTTGTCAAACATGCTAAAACATCATCAACAAATCTCCGTCAGAAAATATTATGTATATAAAATGAACTTTTATGTGACCCTACAATTTGGTTTTTGTTTCATTTCGATAAGTTGAAAAACAAAAAAGTTATTAACGCCTAAAATACTATCAAGATAGTTTGATCACAATGTACATACATATATTTTTTATACAGTATACTCTTTAAGAGTTAATATTTCGTAATATAACCAAAAAATAATGTTGTTTATAAATCTGCCTTTTGAAACACTCCTTTTGTAAGTGACAAGTTATTCTCAAATACCTATACACAAACTCGTAATTCTTAATTTAATCTTTTTAGTAATATTACCCTTAAAAGTTGGAAAGAGTTCCAGAGACACTCTGGAACTTGTGGGAAAATATTTATGAACTTTAATATTGCGGCTTTTATAGCCTATAAATAAGAAAATGCTCCCTTGAAGAACTTGACATTAATTTGATAAACTACCAGCTGCAAAATTAGATATAACACCAAGCAAGCTTTTTAAATTTGAAAATATAAAATTTTGTTAATAAATTAATTTTAGTTATTAAAAGACTCGATTGCAACACATATTGTAACATCTGTTCATATGTAGCAATATTTTCAAAAGTAAAAAATAATTTTTTTAATGATTGTTTAATTTTTACTGACTAGTTTAAGTAGAAAGTATGGATATTTTTCAGAACAAATATTAAAGTGTATTAGGAATAAAACTTACCTATCGGACTACCATTTCCCTAACTATTAATTTCACACCGTTTCTACTAATCTAGTATCTATAATCGCTGTCAAGTATTTTTATAATGGTACATTGTTACATAAAGACGTATGTTATTAAAAATGTATTTTAAACTTCCAAATCTCTTTAGTGTGACAGAAACTATATAAATATATTTTTTCATTATAGTCTGGCAGATATATTAAAATAATTACAATGAAGGAAGTAGGATCATTCATAGGATCTCGTTGAATAGTTATATAAATCTGTATCCAAATGAGCTGTTATTTTGTAGCATACTTTACTAATGCTGAAACTGGCAATACCGTGTTTTGAAAAATCTTATTTATAATTAATTAACCTAACTTTTGTAGTTATATATCGTTCTAATTATTTTTTAAAACAAAAGAAAATTGGTACGATCGGATAAAAAAAGCATACTAAACGTTGTAATTTTCTAATTACGGTTTTTTAATTTTTTTTAAAATGGCACTAAAATTATATACGAAAAATTCAATTTAATTTCTTTATTTAAATATAATCTAAATTCTGACAAAATTTATTACTTCCCTCTAGACTTTTGCAGATCTTTACATTTTATAGTTCTTAGATCCCGAAGAACATGTTATCATCTTTGCTTCAGTCTGTCGTGCTGTCACTCTGGCTGAGCATGGCATAGCTCAAAAACTAGTTACCCAATTAACGTCAAATTTTGGTCAAAAATCAAATGTCATATGGGTATGAAATGGTATTTTTGGTGAAAATCCAATAAGGGTATTTTCTTACAGACTATGTAAATTAAGTTATTAGAAGAAAATAATAATAATAATAATAATAATAATATTATTCCATCCATCCATCGCAATATCGACCTAGTGTACATGTCTACCAAATTTGTATAAAATTCTTACAGCTTGCATTACCAACAAGGTTTACGAACACGTCTGCAATAACAACATACTGGTGGAGGAAAAAATCAGGGACACCGGGGATGTAAAGAACAACTGATTATCGATTTCATAATGCTGAAGCAAGTCCAGAAAAATAATCGAAACATTCATTTTTTGGATTACCGCAAAGTGTTCGAGAGTGTACTACACTCTTTTCTTTTGAAAGTACTGCAAATATACAAAATACATCCTACTCATGTTAATCTTCTAGATATCATCGGGCAATAGTAGAACAAAAAACTCAATTTTGATAACATCAGTACATCTATAAATAATGACGAGACTTGTATAAGAGATTTTCTAAGAGAATCAGGACTCTATTGAAGACCCAGCTAAACGCAAGAAACCTTATTCCTGGAATAAACACCTACGCGGTACCTGTTTACTCATTTGAAACCCTGAAGTAGAATAAAAAGGAAATTTTTCAAGAAGGACCTTGATTTTGGTTTGTCTTACCCGCCTTTTGACCTTATTCCTTTCGATATTTATGTCCGGGATGGGTCATGTATACCAACATTTAATAATGAGTTTTTCCGGTAAAATAAATATGGATATTTAGTTTTATAGATAAACAAATTCTGTTTCTTGCTTTTTATAAAGAAAAATATGGTTAATTATATTATGACAATAGACCTTAAATTTAACTATATAATCTTTGTATGTTTTCACAAAAAGATTATTTTTTATTGTCAACTTGTCCAAACCCTCTGGCAATCGAAAGCCTCCGCCGTCCAGGGTTTGACGGTTATGTGTTTGTAAAAAAAAAGTATATCATTATGAAATACGTTTTTCAGTGACCACTGGGAATTTTTTAACCCAAAAATTTAATTAAAATGTTATTTGAGGCTCGACATTTGTCGATGCAAAAATTGGTAAATGGGAGACATACAACTGTTTGTTCTCGATTTCTGATTCACCCTGTAGTTTGCGATATATGATGTAATGACAAAAAAATTTTCCTATGAGGAAGGAAAGGAAGTTTCACGGAACCCAAATTATGTCTAATTTGTGCTATGTCCTTTGCCGTGTTTTACAGTTTCAGCAAAAATATGTTTCGAAATTTTTATATAATATTTTAGGAAGCCATTGATAAAGGAATTCTTTTAAAATCATATTTAGTTGAAAAGATATGGTAAAAAAAGTAAAAACACATTTCACCCCCTCAAGAGTGGAATTTCTAAAAATCCATAAATCCGTTTTTAGATAATAATTTTTGAAAGCCATTAAAAAAATGGCAAAAAATCTAATAATGTTAAAGAGTTATTTTAAAAAAGTTAAAAACATAGTCAAAAGCGCTGTTTTTTACAAAAGTCACAAACAGTATGTTAAAACACTAGTTTCATAAGACATAATTTTCATAGCACGGGCCCTATGTTAGAAACCGAGTTGCGGGCGAGTTTTCTAAAGGACGCGTGTGACTAAATCGCTTATAAAAGGAGTATTTTATACTATTTTTCTCTATTTCGTGCATTATATTGTAAAAACTTTTTATCTTTAAAAAAGATTTAATGTTGAACCTTTTCAAGTAACAATACAATCCAAAAGTGACAACTATAGGCGCACGAGACGTGACCGTGACAAAATTGAGGTAGCCATGATTGAGCATTGTGAACATGCTAACTTTGTAGAGAGAAAAACGTAGTGTACTAAAGAGGTTCATTACGACATTATTTTGCGCATCTAGAAAATATCTTTATGACTGCAAAATAAAAAAAAGACTTGTGCTATGCAAAATCTCATGATTGCCTTTGTCTGGGATGTTACCAACATGTTTATACAAAAACCCCAAGGAAAGAGCAGTTCCCAACTTTCCAAAATTTCTGGTAGATTGATTTCACTTTCATGTTATGGGCTAAAATTTCCAGATAAATTCAAATAAATAAAATTCAGTTGATTTTTATTATTTTCTATTTTTTGGAATATGGGTAGCATTAAAGTTGCATACAAATGTACGCCGTAATTTTATTAAAAATTACCATTTTTGGTAGATTATTGAGAAGCAAAGTTAACGTGAAAAAGCTATAATAAACAAAAACTAAGGATATGTTTTAAATTTAGTAGCATTCAACGTTAAAAATAAAAACTTTTGGATTTACTGGCGGCAAACGAAATCCGCCATTTTTGGTTTTTCGCCGATATTTCCAAAGCCAATTGACCGATCGCAAATCTGAAGCCGGATATCGAGTGCGCTAAGTTCCCTCTAATATTTCTCTCATTTAACCTTTGCCGTAGGTATAATAGGAGCTGAGATCCCTAAACCTCATAACTTGTGAGATACTTTTCAAAAAAATATATATATTTTTTATAATATAGGGGATGCCATTCTAGATATCTTTGTGAAATGGTACACATTTTCTACACATGAACACACATTTTTTGGTGTACAAGTGGCGTCCATACGGGATTCGCTTTGCAAACTTTTGAAGAAAAAAGGTACGCCGCGCCGTACTTTTTTTGGATACCCTGGTCATTTTTACATGGCATGGGTGCGGAAATTATTTTATCCTATTTATAAATAAGTATTAGACTAAAATTGATGATTATAATAACCTAGTTAAAGTCAAATATATGCAAACTGGTCACACTTTCATATCCGTAGACTCTCCACCATCGGGTGGAACAAACAGAGAAGGTACTAGATTTTAAGGATTTTAAATTGTGTGTAAAAAATCTAATAATTTCATGGTAGATGTGACTGAGATAAATCTTAATAACTCTCATAATTTTATAGATTTTTCGTCGCGATTCAAAATGAATAAAATTACGTCAAAACCTTATTTAGCCAATTTTGCTGAAGTTCATTTTACAGGGGGTTCTAGGAATCTTTATTATAAACGTCATTTGGTGGACACATAGTAGAGCTCAACTTTCTCCTGGCGAAACATTTAAAAGAAACCTTACCAAAACCTACTTTTAGATTGGCTTCTAAAGGAATCGACAAAGATAGGAAGACCAGATTATTAAAAAAGTTACCTGATATCGTTCCACCGAACAGGTTACAATTTTGGCAAGATCTGCCTGTAGCAGAAGGAGCAACCATTAATAGTGACTAGATTTTTTCTATAGTTTTAAGTATTATATTTCAATATGATATATTAAAATTATATTACTTTTATTCTTTTTTATTTTTATGAAAATATACTTACTTTACGGCAATTTGTTTTAATATGGTAATTTATTTTAGTATAGGAATACCAAGACAAAATGTCGTATCTGACAAAAATCGATTTTTTTTTCAGTTTGGTTAATTGTAACATTTAGGTTGTATCGTATGAGTTTATTTAGATAAGTTCCATATTTAGATGCTAAAAAAGAATTACTGATAAAATCACGCGGATGGCATCCCATATTTTACATAATGCTTAATATCTCAAAACTCTGTATTTTCAGATACAACTTCTTGTTTTAACAGGGCAGTATGGTGCAATGGAAAAATATGCACCTTAAGGGTACGATCACAAAATATTAGCATATGTTTATAGATAACTTGCAAAGTCCGAAATATGTTGCAAAAATTGGTAAATTGGAGATATACAACTTTTAACCCCCGATGTCTGAATCACCATGTAGTTTGCGAAGTATTTAATAAAAAACCTGTGTATTATAAAAAAGTAAAAATTATCTAAATTTTCTAACAGAATATCGGAGACAGTTTTTTCATAAAAAGAAGATACACTTTTTTGAAACAGGCAAAAATTAAATATGAGAAAATAAAATATTTTTAAGGCAAAAGCAACATACTTTTACTTAGAATATTTTCTCTTCGTTGGTTAATAAGACGACGAAAAGGCGACGAATTTTGGAGATGGTATGATTGCCTCCTAAGTTCTTGCCTTTTTAAATAATATTTCACTCATATGATAATTAAATAAATGAACTTCGGGGAGCATTTAAATAATACAATTCGCTGTTTATACAGCTTGTTACCGTTATTTCGTTTTATGCCCTTTAGAAAAATATTCTCCCGGGAAAAATATATTTAAGTAGCAGACGGAAATGCGTATGAAAACTCGGTAACGTGAGTAATGAATATATGTTGTCACACTGATTTTGCATACATTTAAAAATATAGAAATAGAAATACACATATCATACACGCTTATTTTCCCTTATGATTTTATAGGCGATCTCTTTTTGAAGAAATATACGTACCTATATGTACTGTATAAAAGGGTGGATTTATTACTACCCGAATGTTTCAAAAATATTATGTTTTGTGGCAGGTTTAACAGAGGTCTCCACAGTTTCGCTAAATTCACTAATATTTCGGTACCCCGGCCGGATTTATATTAAAACCTTGTATTGGTGTTAGCTAATACCGTGATAAATATCATAGAACAAAATCTTTCACGGCTTTTGTCAATTAAAAAATCGGTAAATTCCTTTACCCGGAAGCATATTCAGTAACAGCAGACGCGCTAGATCGACGACTCGGATTGGCTACACTTACCTAGGCGTCCAGTAACGGCAGACGTTATAGAGCTAGCACGTCTGCTATTACTAAACTCTTACCGTGAGCGCGAGAAGTGCGCATTTTTTTTAATTTGGAGGACACGTTACTCTTAAATACTATTAAACACCTAATATTTAGTCTTTTTAATATGCTTTTTTTTAATTTATACAATTTGGGAATGCCTGCATCGATTTATTTAAAAATTAGAGCACAAGTAGGCCGGATCGATGACTCTGGGTGTTGGGTTTAGTTTTAAGTGTAATGAACACCATTTTTAAATATTTTTAGAGGTTTAAAATAAATATAGTGAAATTCATTGTAGGACCATTTAAGTCAAAACTCCATGGAATTTGGGAAACTGATTTAGGTAGATGTCATCATATTATGGAGACGATTTGCGTAAAAACATTAAAATTTAAAAACGTAATAAAAAATTTCGCAATTGTTAATTTAAAGTAAGAACATACTGGCGTAACGCGGTTCTATTATGTCAGATATATTACTAATTTTTATTTCAGTTTTTATTAATACAATTAAAAATAAATCTGCAGAAAACTTATATTTTAAAACTAAAATTAAGGAATACAAAAATAATAAGTAACAAACGAATTATCTATCCTTAACAAAAACACGTAACAATTAAAACCACGTTTTTATTATTTTTTTGAATTGTAATATTCATTGTAACACAAGCATCTAAAGAATGTGGTGCTTTCGATTTCCTTTGAACTAAGCATTTAACTATCCTGCCTGCTATAGGCTGTCTGTTACCGCCAATTGCAGCTTTTCTTCTAGCGACACTTGTAGGCTGGATGCTGATCATTTTTCCTTTCCTTAAACAAAAACGTTTTCATTTGGAAACTACTCTAGTGTGCTTAAAAGCAGTATGTAGTTCTGATATTAAGCAATTTTTACCTTTCGTATATTTCTCTCTGTTTTTCAAAAAACGACGACATGGCTGGGTAAAATGATTCTGGATCTTCGTCTAGGTATTTTAAAACTTCCTCAGAAAAAGATTTCCAGTCTTCTTTTAAGTAATTAATTTCCTCATTTGTAGGTAAATTATTGTCTTTTTTTAATATGGAATTTTCACTAACTTCATATATTTGTGTGGAAGGTTATTTTGAATGAGTGGTATAAGCTGACTAGCAGATGAGTCATTGACACCTTGCAATGTTTGAAATAATTCGCCGCTCGGTTGCTTGCCATAGGCTAGTTCATAAATCTCACATTTTTTGATCGATATATTTTGTTATAAGAACTTCTATTGAAAATAAGTATTATGAAATACTGGGGTCTTTTGTTATTAACAACAATACATACCTAATCAAGAAAATAAAACCGAATAAGTTTCTTTGTGTTTAGTACATTTGTAATTAATATGCTTGTTGGTGAATAATAAACATATCAAATTTTAAGTGTTTTAATCAAATAAAAGGTGTGAAAACTGCAATTCAATACAAAAATTGAATCGTCTGTAGTCTTTGTCCACACCGCTCATAAAACCGTAAATATCATAAAGCGATCTAATGAATAAAAAAGCTTTACTTACGTGTATGTACTATTTTAAATCTTTTCTGTCAAGTGCAATTACTATAATGGGGCAAATATTTAAGATAACAGACTAAACAATTAATAAAATCATTAAGAAAAGCCTGTTTATTTTTTGGTTCACTCTGTACGTGATCAACATAAAAATATTAATTTGCAATAAAAATGAAAACAATCAAAATTGAAATTTAAATGTAGCATATTGCAAAGTTCGCCGCTACCCTGTATTTTATCAACATGAAAATAGTCGATCACCAGCAAAATTAGGTACCTTGTTAGGTATAATCCCCAAAAAATAAGTCAAATTGCATTACAAATTATTATATTTTTTTCGGAACAGCATATATTTTTGAGATACCCCAGAAGTAATTCAGATTAATTGAGATTTTAAATGGAGTAACCCATTATAGCTATATTTAAGTCCCTCTGCCCTAGATCCAAACTACAAACATTAAACTTTTGTTTGCTTGAAAATTATATTTTCAAAGTAACCTCGTAGGTGATAACTATCAAGGTATAGCAATTACAGCATGGTAATTGGTAATATGTACTAGTCTACTAAGCTTGATAAATAAGAACGCTTCAATCGATAAGCAGTGTAAACTAAAACTAGGCAGTACGAAAATGGAATATAATTTTGATAGCATATGTACCACATAGGTGCATTTGACTATTTACGTTTTTTTTTAATTTGGTTCTTTCCTTTTAATTACGTACGAATAGTGATTTTATTTAGATTAATCGATTATTATAATTTAAATATCCCCAGTTTTGCAAAATTGCAAGTGAAATTTGGATAGACACTAAGTGCCACTGCTACTAGTTTGGCAAAGCTATAAACTATCTTATTCCTGTTTAATACTAAAACGTACTTACCTCTTTGTCAGTTTTTAAATATAAATTAGAACTTATAGTGTTTTTATTTATTTTCATGTAGTTGTAATTTTTTTATAATGGTTCAATTATTTGTAATAATCCTTATACAATTATTGCATCTAATTCACAGTACAGCATAGT
This sequence comes from Kuschelorhynchus macadamiae, assembly GCA_030620095.1. Classification (NCBI taxonomy): domain Eukaryota; kingdom Metazoa; phylum Arthropoda; class Insecta; order Coleoptera; family Curculionidae; genus Kuschelorhynchus; species Kuschelorhynchus macadamiae. The sequence continues at coordinate 426,543 of JAUTXW010000197.1, read as the reverse complement.
AACATACCAACAAAAAAGACATACATAACTAGCCTGCCTGCCGTTCCAACTGTATCCTTGGTTGACTGACTCTAGAGCGTGTATCTACTGCTTAGAATCCGAGCGCAGCCGAAGAGATGTTGGGTTTTCTAGCACGTCTGCTGTTACTGAATATGCTACCCGGAACTACCCTCGTTATGAATTATTACTTTTATTGGGAAGAGTGAAGTGTGATCCAAGTTAGTTCAGTACATAGTCACAGTATATATATGTGTTACATTAACTGTCTCTTCATTATTATTGGCCATTTTATTCCAGCATATTGGATTCCTACCAATATGTTTACTATTTCCTTTCTACCTATGTCACACTTGACTTTTGGGCATAATTTAAAATAAATTCAAGAAGTATCCCATATTCAAAATCAATTTATCAAGATTTTTTATGTTGATTGTTAAAAAATTTTATTTGGCCGCCTATTTGTTTCGCCATCTTAAATTAAAACCCATATTGTGCATCAGTGTTTACCTAATACGCAGATATTCCAGATATTAAGTTCCTGAATGGTTTTCATAACCTCATTTGGTTAGGTTAAAGTAGTGTATTATTTAAGGTTACGATCCAGTAAAAAAGCCCTTTTTTAAATGTCCATCGTTTCGCCAATTTACTGTTGCACCCTCAGGATTCATAGATTTTTTATCCTGCATGAAACCCATATTAATCTTTACCTACTCCATTGGTGCGCAATATTTCTTAACCTTAAATAATATATCACTCTAACATAACAACAAGAAGATTGTTAAAGAAAACCATTTAGAAATTTATTATCTGGGAAATATCTGCGAACCAACGGAGTAGATAAAGACTGATCATATTAGTATTATGCGGGATATAAAATGTATGTGTCCTGAGGATGCAACAATAAAGTTTCGAAACGTAGACAATTTATAAAAAAAACTTTTGTTTTTTTACTGGATCCTAACAACAAATAATACACCGCTCTAACACAAAAACAAGAGGATCGTTAACAAAAACTATTTAAAAACCTAATATCTGGGAAATATCTGCGGACCAATGTAGTAGGTAAAGCCTGATAATAAGGATTTCATGAAGGATATATAATCTATCTATCTATATATATATATATATATATATATATATATATATATATATATATATATATATATATGTTGATTTTTAGTCCTTCACGGATGGAAAAATTTTTTTTCATTCCGGGTGTACATCCGTCCACTACTGTCATTCTGAAAAGAACAGTTTTGCTGACGTTTCGCCAAAATCACATTTGGCATTTTCGAAGCTTTCTTTCTCGCGTCCGAATAGAGACTCAGCAAAACTGTTCTTTTCAGAACGACAGTAGTGAACGGATGTACACCCGGAATGAAAACACACATATATATATATATATATATATATATATATATATATATATATATATATATATATATATATATATATATATATATATATATATATATATATATATATATATATATATATATATATATATATATATATATATATATATATATATATATATATATATATATATATATATATATATATATATATATATATATATATATATATATACACACATATATATCCTGAAGATGCAACAATAGAAAAGCGAAACGTCGACAATTTAAAAAAGAGACATTTGTTTTTTTTAGTGGATCCTAACTCTAAATAATACACCACTTTAACATAAAAACAAGAGGGTCGTTAAAGAAAACCATTTAGAAACTTAATATCTGGGAAATATCTGCAGTCCAACGTAGTAGGTAAAGACCGAAAATATGTGTTTCATGCAGCATATAGAATCTATATATATGCCCTGAGGATGCAATAATGAAATTTCAAAACGTCGACAATTTAAAAAAGTCTTTTGTTTTTTTACTGGATCCTAACCCCAAATAATACACCACTCTAACAAAAAAACAAAGACGATCGTTAACGAAAACCATTTAGAAACTTAAAATCTGGGAATATCTACGGACAAACGGAATATGTAAAGACTGATAATATGGGTTTCATGCTGGATATAGAATCCACATATGGTTCCTGAAGATGCAACAATAAAGTTACCAAACGTCGACTATTTAAAAATAGTATTTTTGTCTTTTTACTAGATAGTAACCCCAAATAATACACCACTCTAACATACCAACAGATGATTGTTAACGAAAACCGTTTAGAAACTTAATATCTGGGTAATATATTCTGAACCGAGTAAAAGTACTGATAATATAGGTTTCATGCAGGATATAAGATCTATATGTGCTCTGAGGATGCAAGAATTAAGTTGCGAAACTTCGACAATTTAAAAAAATACTTGTTTTTTACTGGATCTTAACCGCAAATAATGCACCACTCTAACAAATTTTTTTTTAACATTGTTCCGCTATATTGGATTTTCCAAAATATTATCAGGCCGTCCCAATATGACCTTTAATTTCAACATTCAATCAATCAAGTCAATCGGGTATGTAGTATTTAAGCTATGTCGCGAACTGGCACACAGACCGACAGGAGGATCGACGAAATTGAGAAAACATATTTTTTGACATTTAGGGACGCTAAAACGTGAAGATATGTAAATCCTGAGAGGGTGATTTTCTTCACGATTACAAAAATTTTATTTGGCCGCAATTTTGTTCCGCCATCTTGAATTAGTAGTTTTACTTTTTGTTGAGCCCTATACCACAGTTGTTTATGACATACATTTTAAAATTAATCCATTAAATAGTTTTTTCAGGCTGAATTTTTAACTATTTTATTATACCGCCATTTTGTTCCTCCATCTTGGATTCGTACCAAAATTTTACCAGTTGATTCCAACATAATACTTGATGTGTATGCAAGATTTGAAATAAATTGGCAGCTTTTTATGATAATTTTTTTAACATTTCACTACGCCGCCATGTTGTTTTGCCATTTTGGATTTTTACTAAAATATTACCGAGTCATACCCATATAATCCTCAATTTTTGATAAAAATTTGAAGTCAATCGGCTAAGTAGTCTTTAAGCTATGCCGCGAACTGACAGACAGACAGACCGACGGAATTGATAAAACCATTTTGTTCGGCCACCTTGAATTAGTACCAGAATTTTAATAGTTGATCCCTATACCACAATGAGTTATGGCACACCATTTAGCAGTTTTTCAGGCTGAATTTTTAAATATTTCATTAGGCCGCCATTTTGTTCCGCCATCTTGGATTCGTACCGAAATATTACCAGTTGATTCCAATATAATATGTTTTTTGCAAATTTGAGATAAACTGGATGAGCAGTTTTCTAATATTTTTTTTAGGAATTCTCTAGGCTGCCATTTAGTTTTGCCATATTGGATTTTTACTAAAATGTTACTAGGTCATTCCCATATGACCTTTAATTTTTTACCAAAATTTGAAGTAAATCGGGTAAGTAGTCTTTAAGCTATTCCGCAAACTGACAGAGAGACACACAGACAGACATACCGACAGGCGGACCGACGGAATTGATAAAACATATTTTTTGGCATCTGGCGAAGTAAAAGGTAAAAATGTGTAAAACCTGATAGGGTGATTTTTTCACGATTACAAACATTTTATTTGGCCGCCGTTTTGTTTTGCCATCTTGAATTAGTACCACTATTTTACTAGTTGATCCCTATACCACAATTAGTTATGGCACACAATTTGAAATCAAACTATTGAGCAGTTTTTTCAGGCTGAATTTTTAAATATTTTATTTGCCGCAATTTTGGATTCGTACCAAAATTTTACCACTTGATTTCAACATAATACTTGATGTTTTTGCAAAATTTGAGATAAACTGGATGAGTACTTTTTTAATAATAATTTTTTTAACATTTCACTAGGCCGCCATTTTGTTTCACCATATTGGATTTTTACCAAAATGTTACCAGGTCATCTCCATATGACCCTTAGTTTTTGACCAAAAATTTGAAGTCAATCGGATAAGTAGTTTTTTAGCTACGCCGCGAACAGACAGACTAGGGACCCTAAAACGTGAACAAATCTCGGAGTGATTTTTTCACGAGTACAATACTTCCCTTTTACGAGGGAACATATTTAAGTCGGTTTTCACGTATGATGTAGTGTCTATTAAAATTTCATGAATGCGTAAAATTGCAATAAGTTATTTATTTTTTCGTTTATATAATTCTGGGACCGACCATAGAATCTTGATCTTTTTACATTAATGTTCTGGCCAGTGGTATGCTGCTGTTCTATTACTGCCTAGTAACAATATGTTTCTTTTTAATGCATCGTTTATGTTCCGCTAGTATAGTGGGACTAGGTATATATTTTTCCAGATAAACTTCTTCACAGGAACAAGGCTGTAGCTCAAGAAACGTTAATGACAGAACTTATGGAAAAAATAGGTAAATCAGCCAAAAAAATCGCTGTAAATTAATTTAAAGTTCAAAAGTTGTCCGCTAGGGGCGTAATAGAAACATAAAGTGTAAATGCCAATTTTCTCTTAAATTTTCATAATTGAGGTACGTTGAAAATGTAGGCATTGTATTTTTAACCAATTACGCACAATCAAGCACGCATTACGCTTTGCTTGAGACCATTTTTGTTAATTTTCAGAAATAAAGTGGCGGGGAAGATTTTTACTTTCAAGTAAACCGATTTTAGTCAACTTGGTGTCGAAAAAAAAGTGCTTTTTTGACCTACTCGTGGAGCCATAAACTGTCCTGTAGGAACTTAGTGGTCACTAGATGGCGTTGTTTCGGAAATCTCCAAATAATGCTGATTTTCTCAAAAAATCATATGGTATGCTATGACTTTTATATCACAATTTATTTGGTAGCTATGAAGGGTATTAAATAGTGAAATAAAAATTCCAAGTCCGCGGTTAAATTAAGAAAATTGATGATGGGGCCTCGAATCCGAAACGTCGGATTGGAAGATTATCTTGCCATTTTGTAAAGGAGAAAAAGTGATAATGGCAAAGTGTAAGTAATTTTCAACTCTCATTCCAATGAATCCTAAACTTTTACGAAATCTAGAAAACTGGAAAAAAACAACGCTCCAATATCTTGCATAACTGTAAGGAATAAAACTTAACAAAGGAACTAAACAAGAAGTAGCCTTATAATCACATAAGCTTGGCAATAAAATGGCTAAAGGTAGGACGAGCTAGGGCAGGACTCGGTTTATATTAATATTAAACCGAGTTTTACCTTGCTCCAGTGAAACAAAAAAAAAGAACGACGAAATGAACAAACAACTAACAATAAACTAACAACCAATATATTTAAAATCACTAAAAACTACTTTCGAAAATGCTCTGATTGCCGGCCATCATTCTCAATACAAAGTTGAAATCTTTCCTGTGTCGACTGGACTGCAGCCTCCACTTCTGCTATAGAGTTACTTTGGATGGCTTTCCTAATACCGTCCACCGTATCGTTACTTGTAGTAGGTCGAGTCGCATATAGTAAATCTTTTTACCTTAAGTACTCTTCAGGAATTTAAAGTATATTTGTTCTCAGTTGCTAGTTCATTTCACCGTTTTTTTTTGTGGTTTCACTGAAGCAAGGTAGAACTCGGTTTAAGCTTTTTGTCCAAACCGAGTCGTGCCCTGCTTCGCCATAGCTTTAGCTATTTTATTGCGAACCTAACCTGAGTTTTTGTGTTTTCTGTTTTGGTTCTTTGTTAACTTTTGTTCTTTACAGTTATGCAAGATTACTAACGTTTCTACTGGAGCCTTGTTTTTTCCAGTTTTTTGGTTTTCCTAAAATTTTAAAATTAATTAAAATGAGAGAAGAAACTAATTTACACACACATTTTCACTTTCACGGCTAGGTTAATTTTCCAATCCGATGTTTCGGATTCGAGGCACCATCATCGACTTTCTTAATTAAATGCGAACCTGAATTTTTTATTTGACTATTCGATGCCTCTCATAACTACCAAATGAATGGGGATATAAATGTCATAGCGTACCATTTGATTTTTTTAAGAAAATCAGCATTATTTGGAGAATTCCGAAACAACGCCATCTAGTGACCACTAAGTTCCTACAGGACAGTTTATGGCTCCACGAGTAGGTCAAAAAAGCACTTTTTTTCCGACACAAAGCGGAATAAAATCGGTTCATCCAAAACAGAGAAATCTACATTTGAAAGTCAAAATGTTGGACTATTCCCCACCACTTTATTTTTAAAAATAAACAAAAATGGTAAAAAAGTGCGCACTTGGTTGAACAATACAATGCTTATTATTACAGCATATCTCAATTGTAGAAATTTAACAGAAAATTGGCAATTACACTTTTGTGTTGCTGTTACGCCACTAGCGGCCAATTTTCGAACTTGAAACTAATTTATAGCTATTTTTTTTGACCGATTTACCGAGTTCTGTCATTACCAGTTCCCGAGCCGATGCTCGGCTGAACAAATACATCTACAAAATGAATCGTTCCATTTGATTTGAATTTCCACTGTAAATTTAATATTCTGGTGTTGATTTAGATGGACCAAATCTCATTCAATGATCAGATCTCGTGGAGTAGAAATTCGTAAAAATGACTCGTTTAATTGACGGTGAATCTGTACTTTCTTAAGTATCGTTTCCTTTCTTATCTGTAATGTAATTATTACAGCCCTATCCACTTAAGAAGTTTAAATTTATATTAGGCCTTATTTAACAGTAATAGTTTCAAGATTACATATTTTCCAGCCAACAGACAAATCATTATTTAAAGCTACTACAGACGCATTCGCTTAATGCATTTTGCAACGTTTATGGGAAATTCGTATGTCAGATAAGGACAGCAAACTATATGGCGTCCCATATACTGGTTTCGATTGGTTAGCCCTATGCTATGTTGTTATGTAGAGTTGTCTGTGGTAGCTTTAAGAGGTCACAAATTTAAAGTATCAATGCCAAGTACGAATCATTTTATAAGCGTCAAATGAGGGGTGTTATTTTCCATGATAACTAGGTCTAAATTTTTAGTGACTTTGAGACTTATATTTAAATAATAAATAATATATAATTGATTCCTCGCAGACCTAAAGAAATATATTTCAACCTAATTAAAATCCCAGGGAGATGTAAAGTTAATGTTTAAAGTTGCTATGCTTTTACCTTATGATAAGCTTACTTTCGGTTTGCAAACACATTCGCAACCTGATCGCAATAAGTAAGGTTGCTAAGAAGAAAGAAGCAATGACTCCTGTCTTGGAAATTTCTAGATGTTTTAATATTAATAAAAAGTTTATATGCAATTTTGATAATTTTCCTTTTATCTCATTGTTATGATTCAACGTCATTGAACAAACTGTATTTTTACCCCATTTAACGAGCATAAAAATATATTGGATGTTGGAATAATGAACTTTAACAATAAATGGTTTTATTATGTTGTAAATATATTGTTTTTGATACTTGTAATTGTAGCCAATTATACGTTTTCGTAGATCACAGGGACATTCATAAAAATATATTCAAACTCAACATAAACCTAATATGAACAGTTTTTGTAAGATGTGTGACAAAATTATTTAGTACAGGGTAATTCAGAAAACTCTTTAAATGGAAAAATTGTTCCAAACAAAAGTGGTTTGATTCGATCTGCTTATATTTTAATGTATACAGGATATCTCAAAAAAGCAAGACAAGTACCATCTTTGATTTCTAAAGTAATATACAAGATTTTCTAATATTTTTGAGTTTTATACTAAATTCTGTATATTTTTTGTATAATATACCACGTATCAAAAATTAAGGGTTTTCGAAATATATAAGGTTTTAGAATTACGAAATACTTCGATTTTTTTGATATAATTGCTTACTTATTAAGATACCTGCTGCCACCTGGAGATAAAAGTTTATTTTTCGAATATCATGACATTGATGTTTCAAGTCTGATTTACTGCTTTACTCATTTTTATTTTGTGCTAATACTTAAAAAAATGATCTATTCGATTGTCGAAAGGTTCAAAATGACCGAGGTTTATTTATATATAAAAGTAAATAAAGTATAGGAAAAATGTTCAGAATGGTCAGAGAATGCTATCTGTAACAATTATAATTGATACGAAGAAGTTATTGCAAGAACCAGCATCTCTTAGAAATAAGAAAAGGAGGAAACAAAGAAATATAGGAGGGGATCTTAATACACGGTAGCCAGCCACATTTTGACCCATTTTGGATTTAAATAGCTCTGAAACAAAGAAAAAAACATTGAGGTGCGGTTTTCGCTGAATATTTTTAATCTGCCGAAAGTTTTGTTTGAAGCATATGCCATTTTATTTTTAAAACCGGAAGTACCCAAAACAAAATTGCTAATTTTCAGGTATAAGGCAACTTTGCTATTTTCAAAATCAAAAAGCTTAGTCCTTCCCCTTTTCAAAAATGTAATACAAACTATAGTTACGTTGCAGAATCGTAGATTTATTAAGCTCCGAAAAAGAAACTGCACCTCTATTAGAATTTCAGGGTTAATGTTTTTTCCTTATTTTTTTAGGATGGAAACACATTCATATTATTCCAACGTCGATCGCTTTGACATATTCTTTTGAAATAGAGTAAAACTGCAAAATAAAAAAACCTGCAAAGAATGAAAATCTATTAAACAAGACATTAAAAGTTATACAAAAATCTGTAATAATGTCCAAGCATTAAACTTTAATATTAAAGTCAAAATTTGTTATTAATAAATTACTACTGCAAATGTTGGAAGTGTCTTCCTCCGACTTCAACGCATCTATATAAATTAGCAGTAAGCTTGTTAAATCTATGGACTAAATGTTCTTCGAGAATATCTTCTATTACTTTGCGAATATTTGTTTTAACTGCTCTAAAGTTTGTGGTAAGGGATTATAGTGTCGTTCGTTTACGTACCCCCATAAAAATAATCGGGGGCAATTAGGTCCGGTGAACGAGAAGCCCATGAAATAGGGCCTTCTCTTCCAATCACCTATTTTTAAAAACGGTATTAAGTGAATCTCTGGTAATTGGTGCGTGTAGCTCCATCTTGTTGAAACTGCACTGAATTGAAAATATATCGTTGAAAAGCTAAATTTGGGCTGAATACGATAGTGTATAAAAAATACATAGTCCTATTTTTTTTTTTTATTTTAAACTGTTTTATTTCAAACTAACTTTACAAGTTTATTATATGGAATGTAACATATAACAATAGAAAATAATAATAATAAAGTTGTAATAAATGAGAAAACTCCTATGTTATAATTCAATATAATATAACAACTAAGTTTAAATAAATATTTTTAAAAAAATCTATTCATTTTTATTCTTGTAAAAAATGCATTTTTAATTGTTTTTTAAATATTGGTAATTTTGTTGTATGTCTTATAGTCTCTGGTAAGTTATTATATATTTTTAAATCATCGTCGAAAATTGATTTTTTCCCAAAGTTACTTTTTATTGTAATGGTTTGTAATTGTAAGCAATGTCTTGTATCGTGATTATGTAAAGTATTAGATTTTTTAAATATAATATTTGATTTTTTTCCATTATTAATAAGAGAGTGTATTAAAACGCAAATTTTGAAATTATAAATATTTTGTAAGTTTAAAAATCCGTTAGGTTTATATCGGTTATTAGAAGGTTCCAAATATGGTAGTTTATAAATACATTTTAGAGTTTTATTTTGCAATTGTTTTAAAGGATTGATATGTGACGAACACGCAGATCCCCAAATTGAAATTAAATATTGGAATTTAGAATATATTAAAGAATAATATATGTTTTTTAAGAATTTTAATGGTACGAAATATCTTGCTTGGTATAATACTCCTATTAATGGAGTTATAGCGGTTCTTATACTCTGAATATGATTTTTCCAACTTAAGTTTTCATCTATAATTAATCCTAAACATTTTGTTATATTTCAATATTTAATTTTGTTATTGTTTATTACTATTAGGGCAAATACCAGAATTTATCTTTGTTTTACTTATTAACATAAAAGGAGATTTACTAAAATTTAATGATAGTTTGTGAGATTTAAGCCAGGAACAAATTAATTGTAGATCATGTTTTATATCAAAAAATAATTCATTTAAATTATCAGCAAAATAAATAATGGTTGTGTCATCCGCAAACAATTGAACATTGCCTTTTAAATTTAATTTAGTAACTGAATTTATATAAATTAAAAATAAAATTGGCCCCAATATTGATCCCTGTGGTACTCCACAAACCATTTCTTTTTGATTACTTATTGCATTATTTATTTGTACAAACTGTCTGCGCTTACTTAGATAATTTTTAAGTAAATTATACATATTTCCCCTTATTCCAATACTATATAATTTTCGTAAAAGAATATGATGTTTTACTGTATCAAAGGCCTTACACAGATCCAAGGATAGTAAACAGCATTTTTTATTATCATCAACTTTAATTTGAATATCTGTTATGACATCCATAACAGCTGTTTCCGTATCCCTGAATCTGTAAAAGCCATATTGTTTATTAAAGAGTAAATTTTCTTTTTCCAAATATTGATTTAATCTATTAGTAATAATTTTTTTCTATTATTTTAGAAAACACTGGTAATATAGATATTGGTCAATAATTATTACATTCATATCATTTTTCACTTTTAAATATTGGAATTATCTTAGCAATTTTCATTTTTTCTGGAAAAATACCTTTATGAATAGAAAGTTTTGTTAAAAAAATTAATATAGGAATTAATTCTTTTTTTACATATTTAATAATTTTAATAGGAATATTGTCAAAACCAGCAGCTTTTTTAGCATCTAAACCATCAATAATTTCTTCCATTTCATTATTTGAGATTTCTTCCGGATCAATAAAAAAAGTCTTCTCTTCTGTGGATTCAATATAGTCACTCATTGGTTGAATTTTATTTGCAAGTTGTTCTCCTATATTTACAAAGTGATTGTTCATTTCTTCACATATAATTTGGGTATCTTCAATTTTCCTATCATTAACAAATAGATAATCAATAATTGTTTTTGTTTTTCTTGTTTGATTTGTTAAAATAAAATTTAAATTATCCCAAATAATTTTTTGGTTTTTACTTGAAAATTTTTCTTTAAAATAATTTTGTTTGGCTTTTCTTATTCCTTTTTTGACAAATTTGTTATAGCCGTTATAAATTTCTTCAAAATATTTGTTATTTGGGTTAGTTTTCTTATTTGCATAAAGACTATCTCTATATTTAATTAACTTTGCTAATTCAATACTGAACCATGGTATGGAATTTTCTTTAAGTTTTGCCGATGTACTGTAAGAACTTCTTTCAAAAATTTGTAAAATAGCGTTATATAATTCATTTGGGTCTTTGAAAAAATTTGTCTTCATTTAATACTCTCTTTCCTTTTTTTGTTATCCGTATAAAATTTTCTAATTAAAATTTTTTTGTTCCTGGATTTTTGATCATTTGCTTTAAATTTTACTGGAATGGAAAAAATCTGTATTTGATGGTCACTAAGAATTTAGTTGTAGGTCTATTAATCAATATCAGAATTAATCAAAACGTGATCTATTAGTGTTGAGCTGTTAGTAGTTTCTCGGGTAGGGATGTTTGTGTTGCATATTCGATAACCATTGGAGGAATATATAACTAATAAGGTTTTTGTTTCATTGCTTTTATTTTGAAGAAGATTAATGTTCATGTCGCCGATAAAAATACACTCTGTTTTTAATTTATTTAACTTCTCCATTTTTTCATCTAATAGCTTTAAAAAAATCTCATTTTTTGTCGAAGGTGGTTTGTATATTCCACACAAGAGTAATTTAGGTAATTTAAATTCTATTGCAATGTATGAGATATCACATTCAATTTTTTCTAGAACTTCAATGTTTATATTGGTTTTGGCAAAAATTCCCAATCCTCCGCCTCTTTTGTTTCTTGTAGCATATATTGATTTAAAGTTTTTAAAATTATAATACTTTTCTTCGTCTTTTTTAACCCAAGTTTCGGTTAATACAATTGCTTGAACATTTTCTTCATGAGCTAGAATTTCGATATCATCTAATTTGTTTTTTACTGATTTTGAATTTAAATACAAGACTTTTTTTTTAATTAATGTAGATTATTTTTTGTTGAGCTTCTTTTATGTTATCTTTGTGAATTTGCCATTCGTTACTATGTGCGGAATGTCTGATATTTATGTTTCTATTAAATTTTGAATTAAAATTTTTACAGTTTATACACGAAAGATTTTCTTTATTACGCTGCCAAACTACGTGAGAACCGGAACAATTTGAACATATTTGGTTTTGAGAGCAATTTTTAGATGCGTGTTCATATTTACAGCGTTTGTAACAAATCAAAATGTTGAAATCTTCTTTTGTTACATATTTATCCCATCCTAAAGACAGTTCCCTATTTACCAATTTCTCAAATGTTTTACCTTCTGCTTCTATATATATTACTTCTTTCTTTGTGAATTTTGACTGCCTAATAAATACGATTTTAATTTTATCATCTTCTCATATGTACCCCATTGCCATTAATTCTTCAGTTAGTTCATTAGTTGTATATGTTTTTTAGATCCCAGTAAAGCTATTCTTGGTACTTTCATTTTTGAAATTTGAATGGTATAATTTTCATTTAATTTTTCTTCTGATGCATTTTTAATATTTACCAACTCTTCTTTTGTTTGAGCTTTTATTACTATGCCCCCGTTTTTAATTTCTTTCACTTCAGTATTTTTGGCTTTAATATCTTTTGAATTTACTTTTTTTTGAACTTCAAATTTTGTTTCTTTACTAGTTTAAATTTTCTTTGGTTTTATAATAAATACAGGTACATTTTCTTGAATATTTTTATTTGGGGAATTTTTCAGAATTTCAGAATAAGAAGACATTTTTTCAATAAACAATAAAAGAGTTGGTTGTTTTTCTTTTAAACTTTTTTGAATTTGTTCAATGTTTTCATTAATGCATAAACATTTTGGAAAAGTGTCCTTTTTTCTAAATTTTCCAGTTTTAATAGAACAAAATCAAGTTTTTTACTTATCTCAAATATTTGTTTTCTTAAAAATAAGTTTTCTTGCTTCAAGTTATTTACTACTAATGTTTCATTATTATTAATTTCACCTAAACAGGTTATACATTGCCATGTCTTCATTTTTTTTTCATATCTAGTTCTTGATTTTCAGACATATTTGAACATTTTAAACAAAACCAGTTTTCACATACACAGCATTTGATCGAATAGGATTTTTTGTTAAATTTGATAGAAGAGTTTAAACATATATTTTCATTTTCAATAAATTTTTGACTCTGAAGACTATTTTCTTTTGAAATTTCTGTTTCCTGAGTCTCATTTTCCTTTGTAGTACGTGCTGCCATCTTTTCTTGTGTAGATATTTTAAAATTCTTCATAAATTCAATAAATTTATGATCTTTTGGGTATTTTAATGATAAATATTAACAGTCCGAATCAAATTCTTCTTGTTTTCGACATTTTTTAAATTTTTTTAACTCCCGTTTTCAAGGGTTTAACTAAGTTATTGCTTTGTACTTCAGTTTCTATAGCTTCTTTAAAATTTTCCTCTCAATAGTATACTAGTCTTTTGTAAATTTTCTTGATAAAACTTCTAAATTCGATGTATTTTCTTTTGACAGAATTACAACTTTATTTACCTTTTAAAATAGAAAAGTAGAGGTCACTTCCAGTAAAACAGGAAATAGCTTTTAGTTGTTTTTTTTTTTGAGAAATTTGCCTCATGGAGTTGTAGAAATGTCTCAAATTGCAAATGATTAAGTTTTAAAATTAAAAAAAAATGGCGGCTTGTATCTTGTGTCCTGTGGCACCGGGTATAATACCATGTACCTGATTTATTGACGATTACCTTCAGAACGCTTTATGTGTATGTGAAAAACTACGAAATGCTTTCCAATACCAAATATATTCCAACATTTTGGCATGTAGGGACGTTAAAATGTGAAGATATGAAGAACCTGGTGATTTTTTTCATAGTTACGAACATTATACTTGGCCGCCACTTTGTTCCGCCATTTTGAATTCGGACCACAATTTTACCAGTTTTTCTATACCATAATTAATTATTGCACAAAATTTAAAATCAATCCATTAAGTAGTTTTCAGGCTAAATTTTTAAATATTTTAATAAGCCGTCATTTTGAATTTGTACTAAAATTTTACCAGATGATATATAATATTTAATTTTAGTGCACAATTTAAGGTATATTGGTTAAACAGATTTTTAGTAATAATTTTTTAGAGAGTTCATTAGGCCGCCATTTTGTGTTTTTATCCAAATCCTACCAGGTCATGCTCATATGACCATAATTTTTGACCAACATTTTAAGTCAGAGGAGTAGTTTTTTAGCTATACTGCAAAGAGAGAGACACACCGACGGAACTGAGAAAACATGTTTTTAGGCATCTAGAGACCCTGAAACCTGAAAATCCGAAAACAATTTTGGAGAGTGATTTTTCACAACTGCATTACAATGCAGGTCCCCATTTAAAAAAAAAAGTTGAAGATGAGACCTTGAGACGAAACGTTGGATTTTATATCTTAGTATTTTATCTTGTAGAGTGGCTATAAAACTGGATTTAGGTCAAGCCTATTAGGTGGCTAGTGTCAGCGACATATTATTCGATATAAAATTGCGTAACTTTGCCCTAATTTAACCAACCTCGTGTCTCTTCACGTTTCTGAGATGGCAATGTTGTCTCATCAAATTTATAATTTGCTGTAAGTATTTAAATTATGGTACGAATTCAACATGATAGTAGAAAATGGCCATTTAAATTTACTAATTTTTGAAATTTATTTATATATAAAAGAAATTATAAAATTCTTTTGGTTTACAAAATAAAGTTCTCTAAAGTTACTAGTGTTTGCCTTATATTAATTTCCCTAAAACTTAAAAAAAAAATTACTAACTTCGCAAACGAATTACAAATGGCTAGGAATTTTTTTTAGTTTAACCGATTTCATAGATCTTACCGTTTCGGCGTTAGCAATTATCATCTGTTTCAGGCACACTATATATGTACTATCTCATTAAAAGATTATAAGTCAATATTACAGTATGAATTATTAACATTTATATCAACGGACCCTTATTCTGGCTTTCAGTTGTCGAATGCTGTAATGCAGTGTAAACATAAATAAATAATGAATTAAATCTTAAAATAGTAATAGCAATTAAATAATACATTTATATTCGATAAGCTAATTAAAACATGGATACAAGATCAATACAGGAGCACACAAAGGTGAACAGTTTCTGATGGGCCCAGGCTTTCCTGAGAATTCCAGTTCTATCCGAGGATGCAATTAATGTTAATTCCGTTGCAAACATTAATTAATTACTAGAAGGACTACATGCTTTTCTTTAATGCTTAACAGGAAAATAACAAATGGACTGTATTGCATAGGTTTCAATCGCTATGTTTGTTTATTAACCTGAACTGTTTTGTAACATCATTTTACTTTTACAAATATCTATAAAGCAGCAAAAATAGTTTCACATAAATAAGCATGACTGCTATAAACTAAGTAATCCCCGTTCACTCTGTTAATATTTATTTTGATTTAAAATTCAACTACAACATTAAACAGTTACAGTAATATACAAAATAACTAACTTGTTAAATCGATTAATGTGGACACAAAATTAAACTTCACTTTTTACTGTACTTTTTTTATTTGTAAAACAACGTCTTTAGTTCGTTTGCTTCCAAAAATAACGGGAATTTAAAAAATTACAATCAGTCCTGTTAATACAAATAATTCTAGTTAATTCTTCGACCAACTATCAGGGCGGTTTACAGGCGCAGCACAGGACAAAGACCGTTCCAACCAGGGGGTTCTTGGAGGTTAAAAACTTCCTACAGAAGTGTAAAGTAACTCAGTATTATCTGCGGGAATACATGTAAAAATGGAGGATGCCGTTCGCTTGAACTTATATTAGGTTCTTTTGGGGATGAAGAGCGTTATTAAATCTCTTTACATTTGAGATTTAAGCAAAAATTCCACGGTAAAACAGCTGACGCGACTCAGCTTCTGCTTATGCAGCACTCCTGCTCTCTATACTAAAACTGAGGTGAACTCTTAACATATTTCTGCCGACCTTTCGACTAACTTTAGGAGACTGGACTCACTCTAGAGAGTCTAACTCTTCGACTGGTCAAAATATAGAAGACATTTAAGGCAGGGGAATACAGCGGTGTGGTAAGTTCAAGGTAGAAGTTAATTGAGAAGCGAATATTATGGATTGGCAAAATATTTGTGGGTAAATGTTGTACGACAAATTTCTTTAACATTGTTATTTTTATTATTATAACTATTATAACAGGAGTAAGCTGCAGGGCCTCTGTGCTATTCTTTTTAAAAAGTATCACAATTTTTTGGTTTTATCACGGTTTATATTTTTTTTGTTTTTCACAGTTCTTATCATCGGATTTCTTCTTATTTCTTATTATCACAGATTCGGTCTGAGACTTCTCACCGTTTTCTACGAACACTTAAGATTATTTTTATAAGTAATGTACAAAAGCTGAGTTAAGAGTTGTAGGAATTTTGTTGAATCTATTCCTGAAGGAATTCTTGGAAGGAGCACTAAGGCTCTCATTTTGTAAAGCATTCCAAACATACGTCACCCTTTTATTTAAAAAGTTTTTTCTAAACAGAGTAGCTTTAACCAACTTTCTGGAATGTCCTTTGAGATTTAGGTTGCCATTTTTAAGAAAGCAATCTAACTGAAGATCTGGAGAATAGCAGTTACTCAAGATTTTGTATCTCGATTAGATCTCCACGCCCATGTCTTTCTTTTAGGGTTGTTATCTTGAGCCTAGCCAGTCGCTGAGTATATTTGTTCATTGAATCGGAATTCTCCAGCCGTTCAATATTCTTCATGGAATAAGGGCTCCAAATGCTGTGTGCAAACTCCAATTTTAGCCTGATGTAGGATTTGTATATCTTGGTCAATGAAGACATATTTGAGCATTAATTACAAAAAATACATAACAATTACAACAATTCATTTTTTGCCAATATCTGCCCAAATGCGTAGATAGATAAAATTATGTAAGTAAATGTAAAAAATTATCTTGAACAAAAATGATTTTTATGATATTTTTATAAATATATGTAATAGTTTCTGAGACAAATCGGTCAGAAGTTATAGTTAATTTTCCTTAACTGAAAACCCCTGTCAAGGGAGTGAAAATTATGGATTCGTCCTGGGTACGGGTTTTTCGCAAACCGTGAAATTTCATAAAATTGTAGGATGTTGTAGATCTTGACCACCTAAAAGTCTTCAAGTGCAGAACTCAATCCTACGACTAATTTCAGAGGTACAAGTTGTCTTAAAAATGCTCCTAAATAAGCTCGGCTTTATTTAAATTAGTAAATCTCAGTTATTTCAATTTTTTTTTTATTCATCACAATTTATTATTTACACCAGGCCGAATAAATTTGGTTGTCGGCAAGTTGACGCAAAAATGGGGGAATGCGTTAATTTGGCGTATATGGTAATTTAGCGGAACTCAATTTGGCCAATAGGACAATTTGGCGATACTCAGTTCAGCGAAAAACGTATTGATTATGAGTTATTGTTATTTTGACATTTAGTTTATAATATAAATCTAATGTAATTGAATATGTTTTAAAATATATTATCTCGATATATGTATAAATTATATATGACATTGTTCAAATTATATGTATTTAATTTAATTAACCAAAAATGTATGTACTACATGAACTATTATGCGTAATGCTGAAAAAAAACCTAGAACACAGAATTAGGAATGAAACAGATGAAACTATATATAATACAAATATATAAATATATAAGATGGTTGACGAATCTAAACCAAAAATCACAATTTAAACCAAAATTAAAAATTTTAAAATCAACCAAGTGAATTTGATAAATATTTAAGATAATATAAATTTTCATTTAAAGAGTTAGTTTCGTAACACGAAGTCACCTTAAAATATTAAAAGTGAATATTTAACAAAATAAAAAACCAAGTGTTATGAGAATCAATTTTTTCCCAACATTATCTCGAATTTAAATACGTCACAAAATTATCCATACGCCAAACATAATTTCGCCAAATTGTCATATCCGCTTAAATGTGGTCTGCCAAATTGACGCAACCGCCAAATTGCCATCCGCCAAATTCTCCTCAGCCAAATCGACTCCTGAATCCCGCAATATGTTAACAACAATATTGACCTGCAAACTGAGCAGGTAAGGAAGCGTGCGTGTACCGTATTGAAGTATTCCCCACGTGATCCATTATAATTTAATTTAGAAGTTGATTTTCTCCACGTACACAAGAAACGATGCTCATATAAAGCAAATAAAGGCCGTAAACTCACCAAAAAAAGCAAAATTTAAAACTGTAAAAACTAAAACAATTCTAAGAAAAATGGAGAATTTTTCTTTTATCTTCTTTTCAATGATTTTAAAGCGAAGTGAAGCGATATCATAATTTTCAGAGTTTTTATGATCTTTTTGAAAAATCTGAGAAGTTGTAAAAAGAAAATGATCAATAGTATGGCATTATTATTTATCAGATAAGCAAAAGTAGACTTTTAATGCAATACTCTGTATACTGTTTTAGATTCTCTAGGAAAGATAATACAATGTAGACAAAGTGAATAAACAATTTTGTATAGAAATGTGATTAAATCGGTAAAACTGTAAAGATATTAAAATTTCAAGCTTCTATTCCGTACAAGTAAAAACTAATTATCACATACCATAGACACAGATTTCTTTTCCTAATTAATTTTTATAACATCAAAAAAACAATAATTGTGGTAGAGACATTTGTCTTTTCACAGGATTTGACAGTAATAGATAATTAACTTTACCTTTAAATCATGAAGATGGTGAACAAGGCCAAAAAGACGAAAAGAAAAGAAAAAGGTAGAACCAAACGATATACTTCGTCGCCAATGAACAAGATACATGTACGAAATCAATGTAATAAATTTTTTTACATGTAACAAAGACAAAACAAAAGTTGACGAACACCAAATTACAATTTTAAAAAAAATTTGTTTTGGTTCATTGCTTAAAAGACATTGTTCTTGTTCACTGATGAGTAAGAAAGTTTCATTCAACCTTTTTCTTTTCTTTTCGGCTTTTTTACCTTGTTCACCATCTCCATAATTGAAAGGTTTTATTACTGGATGTACTTTTTTGTAGGAAGCATTGATGATGACTAGTTAGTCGGAAGCGCTCTGCTGTGATTTTCGTGTTTGGTATACGTTATAAAGACTATTTTGTTTCATTACTTTACAGTTGGATTCTACAGAATGGTAGTTTTGGCTGATAAATAGAGGAGATTTGCCGTGACGTGGTCACTCACTCAGGTTGATGTATGGTTTCTTAATCAGTGTTTAAATGAGAATGTCACACTAATTTTTGCCAAGTTTAAAATATGTTGTAATGTACCTTTGGATCTCAAAGAAGAGATGGAATATAGGATTATTAGAAAGGAGGTTTGTAAACATTATGCTTGATTTAATAAATTTAGAACTTAAATTCATTTTTGATAAAATTCCTCCATGAATTTCAACAGTTTTCCAATGACACTGAAGACTTTATTACTGTCGAGAGACAGATAAGTTTCGGAGGGTCAAGAGCAAGCTTTCTAAGTTAATTAAAAATAACATCAACTTTAAATTTTTTGATAGAAATAAAAACCTTTCAAACACTTTTTTTACTGACCAAGAGCTAGATCTTTTGAGAATGGGACTCAAGTTTTTGATTAATTTTTGTATAGCTGAACGTGATTTCGCTATATAAATAGATGTTACTGTCTTTAAATTTACAGAATAAAAAATCTTTAAGGGATGACGTACATGTTGCATTTTACAATTTTAAGAGGAATAAAAACAACTTTCTCGTTCCATCTCAACATGTAGAATTCTCTTCTGTACTTAAAAAAAATTAAAACTAAAATTAAAAATAATAACTTAGTAATTGCTAAAGCTGACAAAGGTAACTATTTAGTCAGCCTAAACAAGAAAGTGGAAAGTTTTCTCTCTAATATAGACTTCACTGTTCTTGATTCTAATCCTCTTAACAAATTTTTAAGAAAAACTAAAACATATGTTAAAGTTTGTGATAGATTGTTTAAAGAATTTAATGCTCCTAAGAATCTAATTTCTAGCAATCCAAGTATGCTTCGATTATATGGGCTTCCTAAAATACGTAAGGATAACGTTTCAGACCAGTCGTGTGTTTTGCTAATACTCCAATTTCTGTAATTTCGGGCTTTGCTCTCAAACTCATAAAAAACCTTAAGAAGTAACACTCTAGATTTAATTAGTAAACTTAAAAATATTAAATTGAATAATAATAACCTTATGATATCCTTTGATGTGAGTAATTTGTTTACATCATTGCCAAAGAAGGAAACTATTCCATTGGTAGGTAATTTATTAAAATCTAACAGTGTCAGGGAGTCTACAGTCGTGGATATACTTACACTTTTGAATTTTGTTTTTCTCAGGATTTTTTCGCTTTTAACAAGTTTTTTCAACAACCTGAAGACCTTGCTATGGGAAGAAGCTTTTCTTGCAAATCTTTTTATGGACAAGCTTAAGAGCCTTCATATTCTTAATAATACAGAAATAACACACTAATATATATACGTTGACGATTGTTTTCTATTGATAGAGGATAATTCTGACTTTGCTAATCTCTTATTAAACAATATTAATCAATCACCTAGTAACATCAAATTTACACTAGAAATTGAACAGAATGACTCTTTTTATTCCTAAGATCTCTCCATTTAAATACACAATTTATAGAAAACCAACCCAAATTGATCATATCATTCATAAAATGTCTAATCATTCATATCAACATAAGATGGCTGCCTTTAATTGTTATATTTACAGACTTTTGAATATCAAAACCTTACTATAGGGAAGAAATTTGCGCTAAAGCAGATTGCTTGTAGCAATGAATATGATCCAAAATTAATAGATACCAAGATCAAAAAGGTTAAAACTAAACTTTTGAAAAAATCTCTCTTTCCATTACCTGAACTTGATGCTGATAAGTTTGTCTTAAACAGAACAAATTTCAAAAATCTTCAAATCTTTTTGTAATAATAATAAAATATCTCATAAAATTTAGAACAACCTTGTAAAGTCTTTGAATAATAGCAAAGACAAAATAAACAAACTCAACAAAAGTGGAGTTTATAAGCTTAACTTCTGTGATTGTGACGCTACTAAAGGTAGTCAACATAATTTTGATCCAGACAACAATTCTAAGCATTTGTTTAATGTTCATTCAAAAAACTTTATGGGACTTGATTTTTTTGAAGGTCTTGAGGTTAATAATGAACTTAAACAAAATCCAGTTTGTCTCAACACAGGGGTCAACATAAATAGAACTTTTATACCTATTCACGGAAGATTGTTTACAACTTAGTATCTCTTGCTCTTAAAATTCTGAAATTTTCACCCTGTCACTCCTTGGCCAATACTTTTCACCCACCTACCTTATTCCTTAAATTATTATAATTAAAATATTTTTTACCATTCCTATGTGTTAACTTATCATTACTACCAAAAACATTTCTTAATAATTAGTTAGTGCTTACAAATATTACTGACCACAGGTTGTCCTTGTATAGAAAGTCAGTTAACTTCAGACACCTCCATACTTTTTTGTCAGTCATTTTCAAACCTTTTGATCACAATCTACTAGCCAACATTTTTACAAAATATTTTATTGACCTTTAATAATTTGTATAGGCATACTATAAATTAACACATTTCTGTTTAACTAGTTCTCTTGTTTACCTTCTCGCAAGGACTTGCTTTGGCTCCGCATAGGTTTAGTTTTGTTTGAGCTTCAATTAAAATTTGTGCTAGGGTTTGTAACAATGTACTTCATTTTGTCAGAACTCGCCAATTCTTTGAAAGCTACTTTTTATAGTTAAATTTCTCTTCTCTCTTAATTTACCCACAGTCTTGTTTTTTGTTTTGATCCAAACCCGTTATTAGTGTCTAACTCAGTAAAATTCATCTATTAGTCTTAGTTTCATATCACATTCAAACATTTATGTTGCTTATTACAATTGGTATGGTCTATTGACATTTCACAGGTTTTTGCACATTTTCAGTCTATTATCTCCAATACTGGTACTTATTATTACTTAACAGACTTCCTCGGCCAAGGTTACCAAGTCAGTCTTCGGCGGTTTGTCTTTGAACAGTTCCTTTCCCTCACTATGACGTCACACCGGGGTTTCTAATCAGATTTGTAATCAATTCTTATAGGTTGTTTTCCTGTTTTCACCAGTTCACAATTTATTTCATATTTTAGTTTCTGTCCTGTTCATACTCATCAAGATAACTTATCAAATTTTAGTAATTCGTCTATTATACATAAAAATTTCAATATTATCCTATTTTTTTCTTTACAGTTGTAATCATTTTAATTCCATATACATTTGGCCACCCCGTCGACTGTCAATTATCTTTTTTACTTTTTGTTAAAGAGATTCTCCCATTTCTCTGTTTCATCATGCCTCCAAGAACGATGGTTGCTTTTTAAGCAATAAATCGGAACAATTTTTTTTAAAAATGTAATTCAGTGTTCGTCAACTTTTGTTTTGTCCTTATTACATGTAAAAATTTTTTATTACATTGATTTGATACATATCTTTCTACTTGTTCACATTCAGCATATTTTGAGAGTCCAATATAGGTACATTCTTCAACGTACATGAAAGATTGCGCAAACTGAAACTGCGAGCGTAATATTCTTATTTTAATCTACTATATAAGTATTTAATTTAAAATACATTTTCGATATCAGATATGCAAACATATTTTTATCGATTTCAAGCGAAGAACAAAAATTGTAGGTAAATTTGATCACGTCGCAGAATACGATCGCATAATAATGAAAAGCTCTCGGGATATCATTGTAATACTCCAAAAACCCTCCACATTCGCGTCCAGCTGGTTATCAATTATTTGAGAATAAAAGACCGATTATCTCCATAATTACGTCGTTGTAAATTGCATTTCAATTTTTGCCTCTCGTTAATGCCCAATTGGTTTTATTCGAGGATAGCATTATTAACCCTAACAGAATGAAAATTAAAACGATTCACTTGTCTAGACTAATTTCTAGTTCAGACCTTCAGGCAATAAAAAATTAACGATTGTTTAATCTCTAATTTCTAAATCGAAACATGACGTCAACCAAAAGTATTCTTTATTCAAGTTTAATCTTATTTTTTTTATTATTTTATAGGAAAAATTGGAAAATAAGCCAATTTTTCGCTTAATAAGAGCTCTTTGACAGGTCTTTTGAACTAGCTAGTGTGCATTGCTATTATGCAATTATATTAATATAAAAACTTAACGTCAGGATATTCTTTATACAAATACTTCTAAAGATATTTTTCATAAATATAATTCTGATGATGAGTTAAATCGATTGGAATCTTATTGGAAATTTTACAAGTAAAAGCTAGTGCCAGTCATCACATACTATAGCCACCAATTTTTGATTTCAAATAATATGTGTTTTTTTCTTTTGTTGTTACGACGCGTTACCAATTTTCAGATTCACTAGTATAATAAATAAACAAACTATATCTGTTAGTAATTTTCACTAATTTATTTCCGGTTGACAGCTATTTCGAAACACTGTGCAACGTTTTAAATTAATTATTCACATTAGGATTTGTTTACATTAAATGTTTTGCATAATTAGAATCAGTTTTTTGTTTAATATATGATGTTTTATGTTCTTTGATATAAATTCTTCTTTTATAAAAAGATCTAGCCGCTAGACCAATATATACTTATTCGCAAGAACCACATTTTATTTTATTTTATTTTATTTCGATTTGGAAATAAATTAATTTTTTCTCAGATTATTTTTTCGAGAGAAGGTGTCGGCGCCGGCGGTAAAAAATTAGTAAATTCGCCGTGGTGACTTGCGTTGGTCCGATTTTGGACGATAATGAAAGTAAAGCATGGCCGCGTGCGTCTAGTACTTGTATGGGTTACCACCCGGGGAAGACCATGCTCCGTCTCGAAACGGGCTGCTAACAATAATAGGTAGTAGTTGTTGTAGATACAATAACGACCGTGGCAGTACTACCACGTTCTCTGTAAAAATACCGTGAAATGCAAATTCATGTTTCGGTATTTGGAGAACGCAGGGCATGGGTCACCAAAAAAGGGCAACTACGGTTTAATGTAAGAGGGGCAGTATTTTTAGATTTCAAAGCTTCGTGCTATGTCCAAACGTAAAAAAAAATAACACAATATATATATGCATGTTGTATCACCATACTTAAAATTCTCTTTTTAAAAAATATTGTTATTTACAAAATTGAGAATCAAACTAAGAGCACAGAAGCTTAAAAACGAATCTTAACTTTATTTACAATTTTCAGTATTTATACGAGGTTTCTCGGTATAATCGCCTCCTTGAAATAACTGCCATCTGATATGGTGGGAACCAAAGTCATCCTGCTTCAAGGTGACATTGTTAAATCCCCCATTAAGACGAAAGTTGACGCGTGGTGACTTTCAGTTCTTTTGCTCATTCCTCTCCTGGGAATGATTCTTCTCCACTGGATAATATCAGATCCTCTTGTAGGTGGAGAGGGTGGATTGTCGTCATCGTTAAGGTTGGCTACTCCAATCTTGAGGCTACCTTTTCGTTTTCGGCGTTTGCAAGAGATTTATAAAACAATCAGAGTAATGATAAGAGTTATTTTTAAGATTGTGAACCAATTCCTGTGTTTCCTCACAAAAAGTTGTTTGATTAATTGGTCCAGCTGATCGGCATATTGATCTAGCTTGTGCTGAGCTATGTTTAGGTCTTCTACATCGATTTTGTTTAATTTCAAATCAGGTAAGTGAACATTTTCTGGAATATGGTTACAGCAGTCAAAGTGTACTGGGTGATCGTTGTAGGTTATAATATCGTAAGCCTCTACTGATTTCTGGGTACGAACTGTTTCACTTTCGACGAAGGCAATACACTCGGGTCGAAGATTCATTAGAGTATTGATCTTAATGATTCGAGTCTCTTTATTTCTGGATCCATTTTATTGTCACTGGCAAACGGTCAGCAACAGCTATTAACCACAGATTCTGACTGATTTCTTAAATATTGTAGTCTTTGGCAAGAATAACTAAGACTTGGCATGTTCTGGGTGGATAGTCAAGTCTCTTCAAAAATTGAGCTTCGCAGACGGCATCGCTATCGATTGGGCACGGAAGGATGTTGGAGCAAATTATCACACGGTTGCCTAGTGGATTGCAGGTCTCCATGTTACGGACGGTAGTATAAAGCAAAGAATCATCATTTAGCGCAATTTGTTTATTAGTTATTGACAGAATATTATGAAGACTTATTCGATTACCCAGAATCGGTATAGGATATAAATGATAAGATAGAGAGTGTATTTTTAAGGTTCTACAAAAGATATTTTTAGTACCTAATTGACATGCCTTTAATTCTGTTATGTCGAGATAATAAGCTACGTTTGAATAATATATCGGTAAAGAAAGATTATTCTTCTGCAATGACTGCAATATATGTCTTAGTGAGTCTACTAAATCATATGGAGTGATTATTGAACTGTGCAAAATTTTTAAATGTGCAGAAGTAACTGTGTTTATAGCATTGTTTAAAGTGCTTTCAATAAACGAACAAATTTCTGTTAGTGATTCGCACAAGTCTAGTACATATATCGAATTTCTTTAAAGTCTTTGTTAAAGGTAGTCTTGTCGATTTGCAGTTTCTGAATAGTTGCATTAAAGTTTTTGATAACGGAGGTAGTTACGAATATTTTATTCTTCAAAAGGTTTTCTATTTGATATTCATTGTGGGTTAATTTTTCGATGCATTCATTGTAGCATTTACCATCAGAGGCGTCTAGATTACCGGTTATTGATTTCTAAATGGTTCCAATACTATTAGGAATACCATGTTTTTCTCTAAAAATATACTTTTTAAGTGTCGGCCATTATTTCAGTGTATTTTTGTTTAACGGCGTTCGATATGTGTTTAAGGAGACTAATATGAGTTTGCACTTGAGTTTTAAATGCTTTCATTCCCGGTACGTTTTCGTCTATAGTGTTTAATAAACTTTCTAATATTTTGTCATTATTGTTGATTGTCTCTCTGATTGGTCCAAGGTGTTGTTTATTGGTGTTGAGACTGAGTGGCCGTTGAAGCGCCATATATTGGATTTTTGTTTTTTTTAGGGTTAATGAGAATTGCTGAATTTTGAAAAATTTTGACTATTTTGAAAGGACCGTTAAATTTCTTTTAACTTTTATCTTTGATCTGTGATTCATTAATATATACATTATCTCCAACTTTATACTCTTAGGGGTGAACACAGACATTTTGGTCGAAGCGCTCTTTGGCTTTTTTTTTGTTGACATGTTCTGGTTCGGGCTGCTTTATGAAGGTATTGCATGCGATTGTTTAGGTCGCGCATGTATTTATAAATAAGATATTTTTATTTATAGGATTTCAGGGGACTATAGAAAGTATGCCCATGGTTGTTATGACATATAGTAGCGTAAAGAAGAATATTAAACGGGTGTTCGTCAGGGTTTTCAGTTTGATTAGCTCGTATCATTTTGCTAAGTGTTGCGTAGAATTTTTCAATAGAATCGTTTGATTGTTCGTATCCTACACTAGAGAAAGTAAGTTTGATGTAAGGTTCACAGAGATCATTCGTTAATGTGTTTTTGAATTCTCGGCCATAATCGCAGTGGATGCGTAATGGGGTTCCGTAATGTTGAAAGAATACAAGAAGTGTGTTAACAACAGATGTTGCGGTTTTATCCTCTATAGGGTACGCTTGTGTAAATTTTGTCAGTTGGTCACATATCGTTAGGGCATAACTTCGAGTTGGATTTTCAAATATATCTATGTTTATTCTTTCAAAAGGTGGCTTGAGTGTTTCAGTTCGTTAGTCGATTCCAACATAATCCTTGTTGTTGGTGCAAAATTTGAGATAAACTGGATAAGTAGCTTTTATTAATAATTTTTTTAACATTTCACTAGGCAGCCATTTTGTTTCGCCATACCGGAATTTTAGCAAAATATTACCAGATTATATTCATACGACCCTTAATTTTTGATCAAAATTTGAAGTCAATCGGGTAAGTAGATTTTAAGCTATGCCGCGAACAGGCAGAAAGACAGACCAACACGCGGGCCGACGGAATTGATAAAAAATATTTTTTGGTATCTAAGGACGCTATGATCTGAAATCAAACTATTAAGCAGTTTTTTCAGGTTGAATTTTTAAACATTTTATTAAGCCGCCATTTTCTTTCATCATCTTGAATTTGTACTAAAATTTGACTAGTTGGTTCTAACAAAATACTTTGATGTTTGTGCAAAATTTGAGATAAGCTGAATTAGTAGTTTTCAATAATATTTTTTTAACATGTCACTAGGTTGCCATTTTGTTTTGTCATATTAGATTTTTTCCTACATATTACTAGGTTTTTTCCAGATTACCTTTAATTGTTGGTCAAATTTTGAAGTCGACATACAGACACGACCGGCGGGCCGACGGGTTTTTTAGCATCTAGAGCGCTAAAACCTGAAGATATGCAAAACATAAGAGTGTCATTTTTTCACGATTACACACATTTTATTTGGTATTTTGTTAGGTCATCTTGAATTAGTACCACAATTTTACTAGTTGATCCCAATACCACAGTTAGTTATGGCATACAACTTGAAATCAATCCATTAAGCAGTTATTTCAGACTGAATTTTTAAATATTTTATTAAACCGCCATTTTGTTACGCCGTCTTGGATTGGTGGCGATTTTTATGCCACAACACGGACACGAGGAATTGATTAAAACCTTTTGTAAACCTTGTTAACGCTAAATTTATAACATGAATTTAAGAGGTCAATTATGTGTATAATTACTTTGAAATAAAGGGTGTTTTCAATATTCATCCGCCGAGTTGATAACTAATGTTTCATATATTCAAATTAAATATTA
This sequence comes from Kuschelorhynchus macadamiae, assembly GCA_030620095.1. NCBI lineage: Eukaryota > Metazoa > Arthropoda > Insecta > Coleoptera > Curculionidae > Kuschelorhynchus > Kuschelorhynchus macadamiae. The sequence continues at coordinate 398,520 of JAUTXW010000197.1, read as the reverse complement.
TATATTCGAAATTATTTTATTATGGCAGCAGAAGCAAAAAATGGTATTCTATTTTAAAAACTTCGATTATCTAAATAATATGCCTCTCTATTCATTAATATTAGTTGGAGTATTTTTAGATCAATTGGCGCAACTAATGTCTGAATATCAGTTATGCCTCGATCTGTGATTTAAAATTCAATATTTGTTAATTTTACACAGACTGTAGTTTGAACGAAAATATTTTTTATTGATTGACGATAAAGTTATGCAATAGAACATATACTAAAATTCATTATTTAAACCAAGGGGTAAACCCCTGGAGCATTGCAGTGTACAACACCTAGGAATTAGTCGGAATTAGTAAGAATTAGCCGGAATTAGTGAGAATTAATCGGAATTAGAGAGAATTAGTCGGAATTAGTAGCAATTAATCAGAATTACTGAGCATTTGTAAGCTTTACTTGACATTATTGGGAAATAATATATATTATTAAAAAGTGCAAACATTTTAAATAAGATAGGGGACCTCGATGATGTATAGCAAAAATAATAAACTCCAAAAAAAACACCTTTGAAATACGCTTAAACGTTTAAAATTTAAAGTAATAAAACGAATTTTTAAGGTTTTTCCCTATTTATGTACTGAAATAAATAGGTATTTATTTTGAGTTAACAGAACAATTGTCATAAACGGTCAAATAGTGGCGAAATGGGTAAAATGTTTTTTTCACATCAACCAATTTTTGCCGTTTTACAGCTTTCATGGGTATCTTGGCATCTTATGTTATCTTATGTAGCATTAATTTATAGTTAATTTGTTCTTATGTACAGACGCTACTATATCGAACGAAAATATAAAAGAAATTGAATTATTTGTTTTTACTGAAAATTATTGATGCAGCAGAGTACAAGTAAGTATATTTCTGGATAATTTTGATCCTTAAACATTAAAGTAAGTTTGATCAGTTTATGTGAAATGAATGTAATGCAAATATACCAACAGCTTGATAAAAAATATCTTTAAAGAATAAATTTGTTATTGCATAATATATAAGCTCACCATATTCTTAACAAAAATACACTGTACTAGTAAGCAGTTGCTTTAACTCCATGAATGCTTTCTCAAAGGCAGTGAGACTAAACATTTCCAATACTCGTGTTTTTAACGAAGCGTTTGTACATAAGAACAAATTAACTATAAATTAATGCTACATGAGATAAATAAGATGCCAAGATAACCATGAAAGCTGTGAAACGACAAAAATTAGTTGATGTGGAAAAAACAACGTATTAATTAAAGGTTAGTTAAAACGGAGTATAGTTTTCGTTTTCACACCAAATCCTTCGATCGTTGTAAACACCACTCCCACTTCCAAAAGGGATGACGCATCGCCAAAACCGATATACCATCAGTTGTGACTAATTTTTTAATAGTTAGGTAGTCACACACCAAATATGCACCAAAGCTTTTTTAAAGATAAGGTGCCATTATTTAAACGTTTATGATAATTGTTCTATTAACTTGAAATAAATACCTATTTATTTTAGTACATAAATAGGGAAAAACTTTAAAAATTCGTTTTATTACACTTCAAATTTTAAACGTTTAAGTTTTTTGTATTTGTTAAATTTTAAAAGTTTAAATTTTTGCTGTACATCATCGAGGTCCCGTATCTTATTTGAAATGTTTACACTTTTTAATAATATATATTATTTCCCAATAATGTCCAGTACCGCTTACAAATACCTAGTAATTCTGACTAGTTGCCACTAATTCCGACTTATTCTCTACTTATTCAACTAATATTAATGAATAGAGAGGCATATTATTTAGATAATCAAAGTTTCCAAAATAGAATACCATTTTTTTTTGCTTCTGCTGCCATAATAAAATTATTTCGAATATATAATATTTAATTTGAATATATGAACCATAAGTTAACAACTCCGCCGATGAATATTGAAAACACCCTTTACTTCAAAGTAATTATGCACATAATAGACCTGTTAAATTCATGTTATAAATTTAGTGTTAACAAGGTTTACAAAACGTTTTAATCGATTCCTCGTATCCGTGATGTGGCATAAAAATCGCCAATATAATCGTAAAAGGAAAGTATTGTAATCGTGAAAAAATCGCCCACCAAGATTTTTTCAGATCTTGACGTTTCAGGGTCCCTAGAGTACGAGAAACATGTTTTCTCAATTACGTCGGACTGTCTGTGTATTCGCAGTATAGTTAAAAATCTACTTACCCGCTTAACCTCAAATTTTTGTCAAACATTAAGGGTCATGTGGGGATAACCTGGCAATAATTTGGTAAAAATCCAATATGGCTAAACAAAATGGCAACCTAGTGAAATGTTAAAAAAAATTATTGTTGAAAAACCACTTACTCAATTTATCTCAAATTTTGCACAAACATCATGAATTATGCTGGAATCAAATGGTAACATTGGTACCAATCCAAGACGGCGTCACAAAATGGCGGTTTGATAAAATATTTAAAAATTCAATCTGAAATAACTGCTTAATGGATTGATTTCAAACCGTATGCCATAACTAACTGTGGTATTGGGATCAACTAGTAAAATTGTGGTACTTATTCAAGATGACCTAAAAAAATAAAAAATAAAATGTTTGTAATCGTGAAAAAATGACTTCAAGTTTTAGCGCCCTAGATGCTAAAAAACCCGTCGGTCCGCCTGTCGGTCCGTCTGTATGTTAACTTCAAAATTTGACCAAAATTTAAGGATCATATGAGGAAAATCTAGTAATAATAATAGTAATAAGTAATAAGGAAAAAATCCGATATGACAAAACAAAACGGCGGCCTAGTGACATGTTAAAAAAATATTATTAAAAAACTACTAATTCAGCTTATCTCAAATTTTGCACAAACATCGAAGTAGTTTGTTAGAATCAACTGGTGAAATTTTAGTACAAATTCAAGATGATATGTACATATATATATGTTAAATCACTTTCTTGCGAAATTACTTTTTAAAAAATTATTTTATTACTTGAAAATACAAATTAAAATATATATATTTGAACTTGCAAAATTACAGCGTGACGTTTAACAAATGAGAAGCTAGACTGAACTATACTGAACTCTATACAAAGAAAATAACTATTTATATGTTTCGTTATGCTGACTCAGTGGGAACTGTTTACTTCTTTCTTGAACACTTGGGTCAGGACGTGGGTTCTGCTGATGAAGCTTTCTTGGTATAGACTTGTTTTCGTAAACAAGTGGCACCTGCTGATATATGATACTTTTGTTATTGAGATAAGCTCGGCTTCTGAATACTGCGTTGGCGGGTGATATCTGATAGTCTGGGAACCAAGGTTGGCATAACTTGTATGATGAACTAGCTGGTGAGAATAGATATAACAACTCCCCCATCAAGATGAAAGTTGATGCGTGGAAGCAACTTTCAAGCTGAATGTTTGTTCAGGTTAAGTTCTATTTCTTCAGATTCTTCTGTTGGTTCACCAACACGTATATTTGGTCGCCTTTTTGGAAATATTCTTCTCCATTGTACGAAATTTGTTCTGGACCTTGGTGGAGAAGGTGGGTAGTCATCACTATTGGCATTGACAATTCCAATACTGAGGTTTTTAGGTTTTCTTCTATAACATTTACAAAATATATACAGGATAATTAGACTGATGATCAGAGTTATGGTCAGGATCGTAAACCAACCGATATGTTTCTTTACGAATGGTTGATTGATTAGTCTGTCGAGTATATATATGTATGTATAGTAGTATGTTGAGCTATATTTAAATTTTCTGTATCAATGTGGTGTAACTGAAGAGGCTTCAAGTCTGGTATGTGAATCTTTTCAGGGTAATGACTGCAGCAATCAAATGGAATTTGGATTGGAACGTTGCTGTAGGTAACATTGTCATAGGTATTTACAAATTTCTTCGCTAGAACTTTGGTGCTGCCAATAAATGCACTACACTCTGGTTGGAGTTTGATTATGGCGTTGGTACTGATTGTTTGGGTAACAACGTCTCTGGAACCACATTTAATGGTCACAGGTAAAGGGTCTGCAACGGCAACTAACCAGGAGTTTTGGTTAAGTTCTTGCACATGATAGTCTTTGGCTAGGATAACTGAAACTTGGCACGTTCCTGGAAGGCGATTGATTAATCGTAGTAACTGGGCTTCACAAACAGCATCACTGTCTATTGGATATGGCAGGATGTTGGAACATATTAGTGTTCGGCTGCTCAAAGATTTGCATGATTCCAAGTTGCGAACTGTGATGTATAATAATGAATCATCGTTTCGCGCAATTAAATTATTTGTTATTGAAAGAATGTGGTGAAGGCCTGTTCGATTATCCAAAATTGGTATTGGATATAAGTGAAAGAGAATATATTTTTCTGGATCTACTAATGGGATTTCGAGAACAAAAATTACTTTTGAATCATATTGATATGCCTTTAGTTCTATGATTTCGAGATATTGAGCCACACTTGAAGGGTGAATTAGCAAAGGTAAATTATTTCTCTGCAATGATTGAGATATGTGCTTTAGTGATTCTATTAGGTCAAAAGGTGTAATAATCGAACTGTGTAAAATTCGTAAACGGGCGAAAACAATTGAATTTATAATATCATTCAAGGAACTTTCAAGAAATGAATAGCTTTCCATTAATAGTTCGCAAATATTTAATATTTCTATTTGAGAGGAATAATATTTCAGATCGTCAGAAATATCCAGTATTGATTTTCGTATTTCTATTATGTCATTATTGAATGTTTCTTCGTCAATTTTAAGTTTCTGAATAGTTGAATTAAATTCTTTTATTACTGAGGTAGTTACTGAAATTTGATTTTTAAGAAGATTTTCGATTTGATATTCATCATGTGTTATTTTTATGTCGTATAGTTCACATAGGTCTTTCATTAATGTATTATTAAATTCACGGCCATAATCACAATGGATTCGTAGTGGGGTACCATAATGTTGGAAAAATAAAATAATAGTATTAACGATAGTTTTTGCCGTTTTATCTTCAATTGGATAAGCTTGGGTAAATTTAGTAAGTTCGTCTCGTATTGTCAAAGCATAGTTTTTAGATGGATATTCAAATATATCAATATTTATTCGTTCAAATGGTGTTTTCGGTGTTTCTGTTAGCACTAAAGGGTTGCTTAAATTTTTTCGGCATATTTTAATTTTTTGACATGTTTCACAACTTTTTATAAAGTTTTCTACATCTTTAATCATTTTGGGCCAATTATATTTTTCTTTGATGCGTCTTAAAGTTTCATTAATTCCGCGGTGTAAATTACTTTTGCCTAAATGGTATTGTTCCAATATAATTGGTATTTGGTCTTTATCTGGGATGGTTACAATATTTTGGCAAATACATATTTTAATATCTTTGTCTGCAAAGATAAAAGAAAATATTTCAAGAATAGGAAGGTCTATTTTATTTTCGAGAAAATATGTTGACAAAAGGTCAAATTCGTTTTGTCCTGTATAAATAATATAGAAAAGATGTTGGACTATATTTTCTGGGTCGAGTAACAAAGGAATTATGTAATATTTCCGATTTTTGACTGTTTTACTAGAGAAAATATTTAGTCTTTGCATTGAAAAATCTGCATTTTCTTCAAAAATGTCTTCTAATATTTCATGTTGTAATTCTCCTAAATTCTTTTGTTGAAAAAAGGTTATTATGTTTTTATGTGATTTATTTAGAAGTTGTTCATTTGAAATTTCAATTTTTGAATAATCAATTAAAGATTTTGTTTCGTACATATTAGCAAATGTGTTGTAATCTTCGGTTATTTTTTCATCATCGAAATTTAAATTTGAGTTATTATAATTTTCGTCATCGTCTTGATTTGTCGCAAAAATAGAAAGTTTTGATTGGAATTTTGCGCATTGATTAAAATGATTAATTTTAATTCTTGATAATGCGTCTGCGTTTTTATTAATCTTACCGGGTTTGTAAATTATTTCATACTCATATTCTTCGAGTTTAAGTCTCCAGCGTGCGAGTCTACTACCTGGGTCTTTAATTGAAAAAAGCCAAGTAAGAGGGCGGTGGTCTGTAATTAGTTTAAATTTTCTGCCAAAAAGATACGGGCGAAAATGTTTTACTGCCCATACAATTGCAAGGAGTTCACGTTCAATAGTTGAATAATTTGTTTCGGCTTTACATAAGGTTCTAGATGCATAGCCAATTGGTAAATCTTTTCCTACAGGTCCTTGTGATAACACAGCGCCTATTGCAAAAGCACTAGCATCTGTGGTTAAAAGAAATGGTTCGTTAAAATTTGGGTATATAAGAATTGGGTCAGAAATTAGCAATTTTTTCAGTTCATCAAAAGATTCTTTGCAATCAGAATCAAAGTCAAATTTTATTTCTTTTTTGAGTAGACGAGTAAGTGGTTTAGAAATTTTCGCAAAATTAGGAATGAATCGTCGATAATAGCCTGCTAAGCCAAGGAAAGATTTTATATCCTTAGGATTTTTTGGTTGGGGAAAATTTTGGATACATTCAATTTTTGTTGGATTCGTTTTGACACCGTCTTTAGTTATTACGTGTCCAAGATATGCTACTTCTTTGCGTAAAAATTCGCATTTGTCTGGTTGTATTTTAAGATTAGCTTTTCTTAGTCTTTTGAAAACTTCGCGTAATCGTTGGATATGTTCATCAATTGTAGCGGAATAGACTATAATATCGTCCATATAGACAAGACATCGTTCATTTAAGATTCCTAAAAGAATATTGTCCATTACACGTTGGAATGTAGATGGGGCATTCTTTAGTCCGAAGGGCATTCGTTTAAATTCATAATGACCGTTTTCTACTGAGAACGCTGTTTTTGAAATATCTTTGGGATCTATCTCTATCTGATGGAAACCAGAAGCGAGATCAAGAGTCGTGAAATATTGACACTGTCCAAGTTGGTCAAGTAAATCTGAGATATTAGGAAGTGGATATTTATCATTAACAGTGGATTCGTTCAGTTTTCTATAATCTATTACGATTCTCCATTTTTGTTTATTACTAGAGTCGATTTTTTTCGGTACAACCCAAACGGGAAATGACCAGGGAGAAATTGATGGTCTAATTATACCTTGTTGTAACATATTGTTTACTTGCGTTTTAACCTCTTGTTTATGTATTTGGGGATATCTATAAGATTTAGTAAAAATGGGTTTTGTATTATTCGTGTCTATCTTATGTTTAATTTCACTTGTGAAGGAAAGGTTGTCACCTTCTAGATAAAAAATGTCTTCAAAATTGACACAAAGATTTGTGATTAATTCTTTTTCTTCTTCGTTTAAATGGTCAAGTCTAAGCTGGGATCTAATAGTCGGGATTCTATTTAAAGTTTGAAATTCGGAAGATTCGGGAAAATTGAAATTAAGAAGTGTGTGTATCGAAAATGGTTCTATTTCGATATTTGAGAAATCAATTGTTTTTGGAATTGCATTCGCATTGATAATTGTTGTCAAAAATTCACCGTTTTGATTGACATGGACAAGGGCATTAGGGATATGTACTTTTTCTATTTCTTTTCGGTATAAAATAGCATCAGTATTGATTAGATGACATTTTAATTTAAAAACTTGTTCCATTCTACCTTGTATAGTTATTTTATTTTTATTTGCCTCGTATGTTTTGTTGAAGAATAATCGTCTTCAACTTTATACAATGGTAGTGTTTTAAAATTGGTAATAAGTTGTTTATTTTTTAAATCGATTGTACATTCGTAGTGTTCTAGGAAGTCAAGACCTAGAATTCCGTCAAAATCAATGTCTAAATTATAAATATAGACTTTGTGAGGGTCACCGTTGTTAAAATTTATCAAAGTTGATTCAGTTATTAAAAGTTTTTGTTCGGTAATGCCTTGAATTGTTGCATTTTCGGGGAAACGATTTGGAAAGTTCCTTACTGTATTTTCTTTGAAAATTGAAATACCTGCACCAGAATCTATGAGTAGTTTGAAAGTATTTGTTGCGTCTTTGATATAGTAAAGATTTTTAGGATTTATCGCAAGAAAAGGATTTAAAGAAATCGTTGTTCGGGGAAATTGAGTGAGGGATTCATATCGTCTAGCGTGAGAGTTTCTATTTGGGCTTGTATTTGATCTATTTCTTGATTGGGTGGATGGTTTTGATCTGGGGATAAAGGAAAATTTTGATTTTCCTCGATTGGAAAATTTTGATCGTTTTCGATTGATTCGTTAAAGTTTAAATTGGGATCTGGATTCTCGTAAAAATTGTCGTATTCATTTTTGAATAAAGTAGAGGTGTCTTCATAAGAAAAGTATGAGGGATCTTGGTAATCTTGTTGATAATCTTGTTGATAGTCTTGATAATAGTCATTAAAATATTTTTCTTGATTATTATCTGTGCTAACTAAGTGAGCTTTAAAATTGGGATTTTTGTGAATTACTGAGGGTCGAGAATAATTAGAATTCGGTTGACGTTGGAAATTATTTTGATTTGATTGATTATTTATCATATTTGGGGTTTGCGTATTTGGGGTTCTTTGTTGTTGCATGTTTGGTCTTTGTGACTGAAGAGAATTTGTTTGCGGGGCAAACTGGGGTCGCTGAAAATTTGAGCTTTGGGAAAAATTGGGACGTGGTTGTCCGTTATTGGCATGGCATTGATTTGCTGAATGACCAGTACGTCCGCATTTAAAACATTTTTGTGTTTGAAAGTTTGTTTTTTTCAAAGATTGGTTGAATGGCTTTGGTGGGTTCGGTTTTGAAACTTTTTGAGATTCAAAATAAGACAATTGAAGTTCACGTCGAATACGTATTTGAGCTTCAAGAAGATCTCTTGGGTTACTGGCACGAATTATGTGTCCAATACGGGGTTTAAGACCAGTTAAGAGGGTACTCAGAGACATGGATTCGATTAGAGTTATTTGAGCTTGTTTTTGTTGTGGGGTGAGATTAGACTTTTGTATGTTAGCGTGCATTTTTGCATTTAGCACTTGAAGTCGGTTGAGAAAGGTTAAAGGACTTTCATTTGGTAATTGTTTAATACGTTGTAAGTCTTGTATTAAAGAAGACAAGTCTCGCGTATCTCCAAAGTGAGAATTTAAAAGTTGTTTTATTTCTAAATAAGAAATAGGGTTGCGAGAGCTTATTAGCTGCGCTGCTCTTGCACGTAATTTATTTTTTATGTGGATTACTAATAAATCTTTTTGATCGCGTGTAGACATATTGTAAGCACAATCACAAGCATTGAGAAATGTTTGGAGAAAAATTTGATCACCATCGTATTCAGGAATTATTGAAAATATTTCAGATAGTTTATATGGTTCAATTTCGGGTGTCTCAGGGACATTTTGTATTCCGTTATCAGTCATGGTTGCTCAATATATCAATATATCAAAATAAAATAATATAGGCACACAATATTATCAAATATAGGCACACAATATTATATAAAGGATACGAACTTAAAATTAAGAATTTAGGTTGATTGGCAGTACGTAAAGTAGTACACAAATCAACGTAAATTAAAGCAATACTAAAATCTACAAAATTCAAGTGGTTTTGTTTTGTTTGTCTGAAATTTGATTAACTGTATAATCAAAATTTGAAATTAAAATATTCTTTTGTATTTTTGAAACTTGTTTTTGAATTCAGTTTTTCGTTAACTAAATATCAAAATTGAAAAATCGAACAATTTCCTTAAATTTGAATAAAAAAAATTCAATATTTTGGAAAATTGAAAAATATAAAGAAAATTAATAACGAGATGATTCAGTCTTACGTTACTAGTAGAAACATCAGACTTCGTCGTGTTCTCTGCAGCAAATTCTACCAGGGGTTTCACTAGGTGTTCCTAATCCGTAGATTGACTGCGAGTTGGTGACGTCGGGTCGTGATTTTCTCTGCTTTTCTTGAGTTTCAGTACTTCTTGTATTTTTCTTGGTTTTCACAGGTTCTTCTGAACAATGGATTGGGATCCTCCGTCGACAGTGAGAGTGCACAAGGGCTTCGTGTTCTGTTAGACGTTTTCAGATCCTACCGACTGCGCCAGTTTGTTAAATCACTTTCTTGCGAAATTACTTTTTAAAAAATTATTTTATTACTTGAAAATACAAATTAAAATATATATATATTTGAACTTGCAAAATTACAGCGTGACGTTTAACAAATGAGAAGCTAGACTGAACTATACTGAACTGAACTTTATACAAAGAAAATAACTATTTATATGTTTCGTTATGCTGACTCAGTGGGAACTGTTTACTTCTTTCTTGAACACTTGGGTCAGGACGTGGGTTCTGCTGATGAAGCTTTCTTGGTATAGACTTGTTTTCGTAAACAAGTGGCACCTGCTGATATATGATACTTTTGTTATTGAGATAAGCTCGGCTTCTGAATACTGCGTTGGCGGGTGATATCTGATAGTCTGGGAACCAAGGTTGGCATAACTTGTATGATGAACTAGCTGGTGAGAATAGATATAACATATATATATATATATATATATATATATATATATATATATATATATATATATATATATATATATATATGTATATATATATATATATTTTAATATACATGTATATATATATATATATATATATATATATATATATATATACAGGGTTATTCACGCAACCCGTTCATTAAAATTTTTGATGATGCCATTTAGATAAAAATTTCAAATTTTGGGATTAAGGTAAGGTCAAGGGGTACTTCTTTTTTGAAATATTTTTAACTTCCTGTCACTTCCGGTTTAACCGGAAGTTGGTATCAACTTGCTTATTTTAAATAGAACACCCGCTATTTTATGACATTTTTGGATTTTACGGGGAATTTTAATGCTATTTTATGTAGCATGTCCTATACCTAGGTTCAAGCGTTCTTAAGATACTTGACCTTGAACCAAAAATGAGCCTTCGGGGTACCAAATTTTAAAATCTCATAATTTTGTGTATGGTATCAACTTGCTTATTTTAAATAGAACACCCGCTATTTTATGGTATTTTTGGATTCTACGAAGAATTTTAATGCTATTTTATGTAGCATGTCCTATACCTAGGTTCAAGCGTTCTTAAGATACTTGACCTTGAACCAAAAATGAGCCTTCGGAGTACCAAATTTTAAAATCTCATATTTTTGTAAGTTTTGAAGATATAATCTTCATATTTTGCAGACGATAGGTAAATAATCTTAGGTTTCAATTTTTTTTTATTGAATTTGTCTATTTTCATACAGGGTGTCCTAAATTCAGCGGCAAACATTCACATTTTCAAAGCCGCTAAAGTCCGTTTTTTTAAATGGGACACCCTATAACTTTATACACTATCAAATGAAGAATTTAATTTTCTATCGAACTGTATTAAGGTTCCCTATACCTATTCGTAACCATTTTCGAAATAATCAGGTTTTTATTAAACTATCATATGTATTTGCTAAATGCTTACACGTTCCCGTAGTAAGCCATGGAATAACAATTGTTGTGCTTTTCTATTCGACATAGCAGCTGATTTGAAACTTTTAAATTAAAATAAAATAACACTCAAAAGCTGATATTCTCACTTTATTTTATATTCGCGGAGAATGTTACAAAATATTAGAGAGAACGTGCCATGTTTTTAATGAAAAAGATCCTCATTTATCGCCAATGAACAAGAGAAAATTGAGGATTGAAACGAAATTTTTTCGTTTCGGAAAAGTTAAAGTTATAAAAAATGTAATAAATTGTTTACATTATTTTTAACCATATCTACTAAGTTCGAGACTGTTCTAAACTTGTTTTAGTGAATTTAAAAATTATAGCAATCTAACAATCAACAATAAATAAAATAATAAAAATAATAAAATTGAATTATAATAAATGTTCTATATCCTGTCCGTTCATTTGAAGATACATTTTAATTCTTCTTTGTACAGTTGCTGTGGCCCGTTGAATTTGTCTGTTTTCTAATTCGGCAAAAGCTGTTCGTTTCCTGTCCAGTAAATCTTATTGGTTATTTACTGGGGAAGCATAGACTTTACCTTTGATAAATCCCCATAAATAAAAGTCTAGGGGTGTTAAATCAGGCGATCGCGGGGACCATCTCCAAGGGCCATTGGGACCAATCCAGCGATCTTCAAAAATTCGAGATAATTGGAGATAAACTGCAGCGGAATTATGTGCTGGTGACCCATCTAATTGATACCAATAATTTTGCAGCTCACCAGTAGGAATTTCTTTTATAAATTCAGAAACCGTCCCTCGTAGAATTTCCAAATACTTATCACTGTTTAAATTGTCTTCATAAATACAGTACCGCACCTGATCATTTAATACTATACCGAAAACATTGAAGCTAAACCTCTCTTCAGAACGCGTTTCGCGTAAAGCGTGAGGATTTTCTGCTGCCCAGAAATTTTCTTTTCTTCTATTTGTTATTCCTTCTCTAGAAAATTTCGCTTCATCGGTCCAAAATATTTTTGAAAGGAATTGAGGGTCCTCTTGAATTTTCAAAAACATGAATTCCCAAAATTCTACTCGTCGGACGTCATTACCAGGTCTCAAGGCTTGCACGTTTTGGAAGGAATAAGGGGGCATATGATGTTCGCTCAAGATTCTTTGGACAGATGAAGAAGAAATTCCCAAATCGTTTTCTGCAGACGGTACTGAACTTTGCGGGTTTATGTGGAAATAAGCTAATGTGTTTATTACGTTATCCTCGGCATTTGTCACTGGTTTCGGAACATTTTTTGTAACTTTAACCTTGCCAAAACGCAAAAAGTTCGTTTCAATCCTCTTGAATTTTGACTTGTTCATTGGCGTCAAATCAGGGTGGAGTTCACTGAACACACGACACGTTCTCTCCAAAATTTTATAACATTCTCCATGAATATAAAATAGATTGAGAATATCAGCGTTTAAGTATTCTTCCGTTTCGATTTAGAAGATTTAGTTTATCACTGACAGCTTTCGATAAATAACGCATAGTAATCATCTGTCATATTGGATATTGGATCTCAATTGTTTTTCCATAGCTTACCCTTGGAACATGTAAACATTTAAACAAATACATACGATATTTTTATAAAACCCAATTATTTCGAAAATGGTTACGAATAGGTATAAGGAACCTTAATACTGTTCGATAGAAAATTAAATTCTACATTTGATAGTACATAAAGTGATAGGGTATCCCATTTAAAAAAACGGACTTTAGCGGCTTTGAGAATGTGAATGTTTGCCGTTGAATTTAGGACACACTGTATAAAAATAGACAAATTCAATAAAAAAATTAGATTATTTATCGATCGTCTGCAAAATATGAATATTATATCTTCAAAACTTACAAAAATATGAGATTTTAAAATTTGGTACCCCGAAGGCTCATTTTCGGTTCAAGGTCAAATATCTTAAGAACGCTTGAACCTAGGTATAGGACATGCTACATAAAATAGCATTAAAATTCTCCGTAGAATCCAAAAATATCATAAAATACAGGGTGTTCTATTTAAAATAAGCAAGTTGATACCAACTTCCGGTTAAACCGGAAGTGACAGGAAGTTGAAAATATTTCAAAAAAGAAGTATCCCTTGACCTTACCCTAATCCCAAAATTTGAAATTTTTGTGAAAATGGCATCATCAAAAACTTTTAATGAACGGGTTGCGTATATATATATATATATATATATATATATATATATATATATATATATATATATATATATATATATATATATATATATATATATATATATATATATATATATATATATATATATATATATATATATATATTAGGTTCTGGTAGCTTACATTCACTACATTTAAGTAAAAAAAAAATTAGATTTGTTATTTTGTATTATGAATAATTCTCTAAGATAACACCTAATAACTTGAAGTTTGTTTTGTATCTAAACTCTAAACTTAACTACATGTTATTTAGTCAGCCAGTAAGCGCTGTTGCCAAAGTAAATTTTGTTTTTTTCTTTGATGGGTAAATTTTTTTTTTCATATAGATTACCATCATCAAAGCAAAAATATTTAGGGTCAGTTTGACACTAAGTAGTACAAATATTTTGCAGGAAGAAAAATTGGGCACGTATTTGGTTTAATTTTCTTTATTCATTTTAGTATTTTTTGACTTATAATTAATAAAAATGCGGTTAGGTTAGGATCGATGAAGCTTGCTGTACGCTGCCAAGAAATTCTATTTACATTAGCCTATCTACATTAAAACAAGTTTATTTTTAACAAAACCTATATTGTTAGGTCGATCTGTCTGGTTAGCGATAGGTTAACTCAAGTTCAGCGATAAAACCATCATTAAAGTCATAAAATCACGTGCTAAAATCATATCTGAAATATGCGCGCACTCTAAAGTGGAGGAAAGCGATTTAGGATCCTGTTATTTATATCGGGTTAGGTTAGTATCTATCGTTAAACCGTTTTGTTCAAATTTAGAAATACTACTTGCAGTATATTTAAAGAAAATCAGGTATGTTTGGCAACAATGCCTATAATTTTTTTACTGTATTTTACAAAAACTTTATAATTGACAGTTAGCATTAAAAAGTAGTGGAATTTTTGAAGTGTGTTGGTTATTTATGGAAAGTTTTGTGACTTTTTTTATAAAAAAAATGCTTTATTCACAACAAAACCAAAAGAAGGTAAAAAATCGAGATGTATTAATATATATATATATATAAATATATATATATATATATATATATATATATATATATATATATATATATATATATATATATATATATATATATATATATATATATATATATATATATATATATATATATATATATATATATATATATATATATATATATATATATATATATATATATATATATATATATATATATATATATATATATATATAATATATGTATATATATATATATATATATATATATATATATATATATATATATATATATATATATATATATATATATATATATATATAGAAAGACGCTCCTTCTACAGCTTTTTTTTTTCCTTTTAAAAAATTTAATATGATAGACAGACCTCAATATAAAACATAATTAGCTTGTTTAGTTTACGAAAATTTAATAAATTTTTAACACCCTGATGATAAGGAGTTAAAAAAAAATAAATTTGGATACCCGTTTTCTAATAAAAGTATTAATGTTTTATTATTGTTTATTTATCAGAATGCACTTTTTTACCCGAAATAAATAATCTCGCATTGACGTGTGCATTTGAAATCTTCTTGACACGTTGATCTTTTTGTACCTACTTCGATATTAATTTATTAAATTTTGAATACCTTGGTAAATTTAATTCGATAATGGGATACACATTTAGTGAGTATGCAGATATGCATCTTATGATACTACGTTTATCCTTTGTTTCTATCCAAGAATAAACCCTTTTTTCTTTGTGGAATCATTTCGAACTTGAGAAAACAGTTTGCCATCCCCACAGCAATAAATTTATTGCATGGCTTCGTATTTGGTATCTTTACTTAGTTCACTAATTTTTAATAAAAGAAAAGGTTTTGGTGATGAAAATGTTTGACGTGTTAGAGTTTAAATGGTTTGTCAGCATAAGACAGCTAGCAGAAGTAACTTTAAAAGCTAGGAGGCCTGCGAGGAGTCTTAAATTATTACGTGAAAATTGTGCTGCTTGCAGAAAATTCGTTAGAAATTATGTAGAATGGAATATTCGTGAATGGGCAAATGTTCTGTTTACGAATAAGTCAAGATTTTGCCTTAATATGGTGGATGGGAGAAAATGGGTCTGGAGTAGAAAGATTTAATCTACATTTGTTAATAAAATGCGACTATTTTAATGGTGGCTAAGTTATGGTGTGGGGTGGAATTTCAATGAATATACGCACACCCTTCGTGTTTTTTCACATTAAGTAGTCAATCACAGCGCAAATCTACATCGACGACATTTTACAACAGTACATTTACCTCTTTTAAAGTTAGTTTTTTTATCCTAATGCAGGGTAATGATCCACCGCATACCCAAGCAACAGTGGGAAACTTTTTGGAAAAGCTAGTACCGCCACACTACAATAAAACATTTGTCGGATGAACTAGAGAAAATAGTGAGTTTTCGCGAGGGTCTTCCGTAAAGCCTAACAGAAAGGACAGGTGCATAATTAGAATAATGGGATCGTATATCAATGAGAAAAATATAAAACTTTATTTCTAGTAGGCTGCGCAGATTAGAAGCTCTTAGACTAACATTCAGTACTAAGCACATTTTTAAATGTATTTCTTAAACAAGTGAAAAGATCAATTTGAATCGTTTGAACATCCAACTTTTTAAAGGACACCTAATTACGACAAGTAAAAAAAGTTTTCAGGTCCACGATTCATTTAAAAAACAAATTTAAACAGCCGTTCGTACTATTATATTACATGCTAAAACCTGCCAACTCAAAAATTATTTACTAAATAAAAGGACGCCTTTTTGGATGTCCATCACCTCTCACTTCAATCTGTATCAGTATTATGAATTTTGCCATCAAAATTTAATTATCGGTGTAATTGGAAGACAATCCAATTATACCGCAGACTGTTTAATTATAGCCCGTCGGATTTTTAATTACCGGTCCTAACTCGGCTTTGATATTCATTTTTTTTGTCAACCAAAATGTTGTGCATGTTTATAAACCGAAAATATTCCGTAAAAGGATTTTCAGAAATCCCTCGGTGCAAAATTATTAAATTTACTCAATAATAAAATGCCTTTATTTTAAAAGACAAAGAAAAAATGTCTGAATCAATTTGTATGTTTAAATATAAAATTGAAGAAACCTACGAAAATAAAATAGTTTAATTTCTTAAGCCCATATCAAAAGTAGGTAAAATCAGATTTTGAACACTGAACAGCCGTTTCTGTACTATTAAATTATATTAAGTCCGGCTAGTTTATTATTGGCAAATAATGACATTATGTCAAAGTCAGTTAACTAATAAATAATGCCCTAGGGCATTATAAATAATAATTAAATATGAAATAACGCCTTAGGCTGGTTTATTATTATTAAAAGCAGATTTTTCTCAAAAAATATTCTATTTACTCGGACATTAAAGGTTGAAGACGCCACGGATTTTATAAGCGATAACGCTTTCTACAAATACTAGGTGACCTCAAGAGTTATTAGCCCTTGAGGCTTTAATAACTATAATGTATGACTAGTTTATTATTTGACAAAAAATAACATAATTATGCTAAAGTTAGCTAAATAAGAAATAATACCCTAGAGCATTATTATAGAAAAAATAACGCCATAGGGCATTATAATTAATAATTTAGTTTATTATTATTAAAACAAAACGTATCAATAACAAAACATTTTCCTTAGTCGAACCTTAAACGTTGAAGGCGCTACGGGTATTATAAGGGATAACGCTTCTGGCAGACGTATAACGCCCGGGCTAGAAACCTCAAGCTTTATTAGCCTTTTAATACCCATGATACTTTAATAACTATAATGTCAACTACACCACCAATATTTTTTATTCAATTGAAAATGAAAAATCTATCGAGGCGTGCTCTGAGGCATGCTATAGGCATATAATTGTAAAATAGTCCTGCGATTTTTGAAATGTTAGTTTTTTTAATGTACACGTACTAGTTTATGTTTTGAACGGCCCTACGTGCTTTATTTTAACAGAGAAAAAAAATGTTAAAAACAAAATTCCAAAGTTTTATCTAAACCATCAGGCTTTGATGAAAAGTAACTAAATTACAATTCTAACCTATAAAAAAATTGTTTTAGTTTAAATTACACACCCTGCCTTTTCCATAACATGCACAGATATATTCTGCTTAGTTGTTAAACTATATTTAATATGGTTATAAAACAATTTTGTGTTATATAAAATTGTTTAAAAACATCACTCCATAAATCTTGTTGCAAATATTTCGAAGTATTTTTAGAGTATAGAAGTTGTATTTCTTTGCCTATGAGCCGACCATGAAGGCCGAAGTTGCCGTGGTTGCCTTAAGTAAAAAAAGGAAAAGTTTATTTATACAGGATTTAGAGACTTGCAGATTAGGAGGAGATGAAAGGTTTTCTGCTGGTAACATACTCCATAATCGGATCTCTCTGGGAATAAAGGAACTAACAAAATAGGAGGTTATTGGTCTTTGTAATTAAAAGTGATTAGGGATTCATTTGGGTCGATAATCGTGTCTCCCTGGCAGGATAACTTAGGAAGGTATAATGTCAGAACATTGTCAGATCGCCCACAATTTGGCGATGCTCTAGTGATGCAAGCTTCCTTGTCTATTCATTCGATCATCAGTTAGGCAAATAAGACTTCTTTGAATAGAGTTAACAGTCTTAAGGATTGTAGGACATACTTTTTTCCATATATATGCGAGCAATGCTCAAAGCTGGCTCTTATTTGCAAAGTGTATAAGTGTACAAGTTGGCAGAAGAATGTATTCTCGAGAGCGGAAAATGAAATCCAATTTTTTCGCGGCTGCTGAAGCAATTGAGGTGATGTGATCATATCAGCGAATATCTTTCTGAAAAATGATACTAACTAGGCGAAAGGAATTTTTTGCTGCAAGCATTTAATTATGCATTTGAATGGTGTGAATACTTATGATATAGTAAACATGATTATGTCTTAGTCGCGGTAAATTAGACAAGTTTCTTTGCTCCCAATTCTACAATATTGATGAGTTTTTCGGTATGGGATAAAGCCATTACTCTACGCCTATCATCTATTTTGGTCTTGGAAACGGGTTTGAGAAACTGTATGTTGGAGTTTAATATCGTCAACATAGTTGTAAATAGCATTGCTTGTAGAAGAAAGAAAATCATTGATGGGCAGGTGCCAACACCGAACGCTGTGGAACGGCTGTGCCGATTTTTTGAAAGTCCGATGAATGGCCATAAATCACTCAGAAATAATTCTATTGGCAAGAATAGACAAGAAGTTTGATAAGAAATGAGTTATGACAGACTTGATCAAATCCTTTTGATGTCGAGGGCAATAATTTGGGCTTCTGCGTGGAATTCGAAGGACTTATTCCAGTTGTGGGTTAGGAAGGTAAAATCTCCTGTGGCACCTTTGGTTTCATAACCAGAAGTTAAGGGTAGAAAAGAACTTTTACAGATGTTTTGACTAATGTTCTTGGAAATGTGTGAACTTTGCCTTTTATGCATTTGTTGGAGGTATTGTTAGCCTCAAAAATTAAGCCATTGTAATGATTTCGTGCCTAGTTTTGCTTGTAAATGTTCTGAAGTATGGTTCCTAAGGAAATTTTTATGAGTACAGATTTTCTCTTATTTGGCAGAATTATCAAAGGATTTTGAAAACAAAGATTTAATGCTGGGAGGATTTGAAGTCTTAATAGAAGCTGGTATAAAAGTTTTTTAATTTACCTTTTGCTGAGTTAGTTTTTTATCCTAATGCAGGGTAATGCTCCACCGCATACCAAAGCAACAGTGCGAAATTTTTTGGAAAAGCTAGTACCGCCACACTACAATAAAACATTTTTCGGATGAATTAGAGAAAATAGTGCGATTTCGCGAGGGGTCCTCCGTAAAGCCCAACAGAAAGGGCAGGTGCATAATTAGAATAATGGGATCGTACACCGACGAGACAAATATAAAACTTTATTTCTAGTAGGCTGCGCAGATTAGAAGCTCTTAGACTAACACTCAGTACTAAGCACATTATTAAATTTATTTCTTAAACAAGTGAGAAAATCAATTTGAATCTGTACCTAATTAGATTGTATCTGAGTTTTATGAATATATTTAGGGAGGATCGTTGGAAAAGAAACAAATATCATCCTAAAAGAATGATAAATAGAAACATAGTTTTTTGATCTATTAACCGTCATGATGAAGTTGGATAATAAAATTACTAATTTCTGTTCGTTCACATAAGGGATTTTTACAAATAATTGCCCTAAGTAAAATGCGAATTTTCAAAAAATTTTTGCTCAAATAACAAAAAAGGTATTCGCTTAATTTATCTTAACTGCTGCTTCTCTGTTTTGAAATATTTTTTGTATTCCATTTTTAGGACCGTATTTTATTGTCCTAGGACCACCGTGTATAATCGGAAAAAAGGCCTCTAAATACAAAATAATAAAATAAATTTGTGTGTAGTTAAAAAAACAACATTTTATATACAAGAAAGAAAATACATTTGTCGTATATAATTTATTTCTAAGCAAACTTCTGACATATATTTTCAGGTGGCTCTTTTAGCCACCTAGTACCACCCCGTATAGTGCAAAAAAAAACAAAGCCCTAAAAGAATGGGATCACCCTTATACTGAACAAAAATTAATTTGTTTACAAAAAAAATTAAATAAATTTTAGTGTACTTCACTGTTTTTCAAAATATTATGTATTTTAAAATATATTATCGAACAAAACATCAGGTATCTACGCCAATAATGTCTAATTTCAGAACATTTTTCCCAACTTTTCCGTTTTCAATTTGAGTGCTATAGGCTTCCGAGTTCTCAAAATATGATTCTTTTATGTTTTTATGCCCCTCATTTATGGCAAATTTAAAAAGAATTTGCCCAAATTTTCTTCACATACTCACATCCTCATAGACACATTTTTTTTTTCTAAAAATATTTTTTTTGTCCAAAATTGTTGGAGTTTCAATACCACTTTTTAATCAAAACAAAACTGAAAAATGTTTTGTTAGTTCTATATCGCTATATACCTCTGGTGTATATGTCGGTCAGAATGGAACGGAATTCAAACGCGGAATAGAAAGATTTAAAAATGCCAAATGCCGTTCTTTTCAGAGCAAGAGTATTGAGTTATACCCGGAATGAAAATACATCGCATTTTTCTATACCTAAAAGATTGAAAATCAAAACAACATCAAAAGCGACACTACATAAGAATCTGTTTTGACTTATTTTTATTAGGTGTGGTTCTGGCAATATAAAAATATTAAAAATATACAATTAATGATGTTGCTATGATAATTACGTTAATCCGCTGATTGTAGATACAAAATAGATATTGTCTTACTATTTCACTAGAGAACTTTATACCAAAATTCCTTGACGACGAGCTGTTTTCTACTGGCAAAACGACATACCTTGACAAAATCAACAACTTGAGAAAAAAAATTGCAGGGAAAATTTTTCTCTTTTAAACAATCGAGAAAAAAACACTTAAGTGCCAAAATTGACAAAAAACTAAGGAATGCTTTAAATTTAAATCTGAAAATTCTTTAAAAAATAATTAAAATTTTTTAGAGTTGACAATTACCCTTGATAAATCGTTTTTTATTCTGGTTTTTAAATTTTAGATAATTTAAAATTACCCTCTTATTACAATATTAAATATCAAGCTTTTAATTTTAATATTATATCGTCTGTTAACAAATTAGTAATAGTTTTTTTAATTTTTATATCACTCTCTTATCATTGGGACACCCCACCGTATATATGGGAATAACATATGTATAAGTATACATTTAGAATCATCTTGGTGAGCTCTCTAATTAGATACCTATCACTGTGAGTTTTAAATATATTTAAGTTTTTATTATAGACAAAATGGCGTAGTACTTGCGTTATTTTTATTTTTATAGTCAAACCTTACTAAGAACTCCTCCAAAATACAAGCGAATTGTTAGCTGTAGAAGTTAATAAACAATATATACCTATATACATTACATACGTACAAGTTGATCAAGATAAATCTTTAAATGGAAATTTTTCGGTTATTTTTGAAATTAGAACAAACATTTCATCCAGAAAATCGTAGTATTTCTGGATTCCAAAACCTTCCACATTTCGAAAAACCCTACATTTTTGATACGTGGAATATTATACAAAAAATAAGCAAAATTTACTACGAAATTAAAAACATTTGGTACATTATGTTTAAAATGATATGATGAGATACCCGGTATACAAAATATAGGCATATGAAAAAGCAGATCGATATTTCTATTTAAAGAGTTATCTGGATCACCCTGTACATACATACATATATGACCGTAAAATACATTGTCCTCCTTTGAATGCGCAGTCGGGAAAAGATTTTAATCTTCCAACTTTTTTTAATATAACACCACTTCTTTTTAACCGACCTCAAAAATGGAGGAGGTTATCAATTCGATCCCATGTTTTTTTTATCTATGTACATCGCTTGCTCCGTGATGGTTTGACTATTTTGAATGAAATTTTTAGCAAATATTCAGAATATTACTGGAGTGGTCCCATAGTAAGCATATTAAAAAAAATGTAAAAAATGACCGAATTACGCTATTTTTAACTGGTTACTCGATGTTACATTGAATCATATATGCCTTCTATATTGCGTTCACCTTCCTGTGTGGAAGAAAAAGTATGTGTATTACCATTGTATATTGTATAATAAGACAGTGATGTTACTTAGTATGCAATGGTCTTAGTGGCTATTTATTAAACTTGACTTTTACAATAAAAGTCGTAAAGATAAAATAAAATATTTATTTTCTGCTTCAAAATTATTTATCTTAAATTGATGTAAGTAGAATTATTTACATATAAAGGAAAAAGGTACGTTTATTATTTTACTAATATCTAAAATATATTTATAAAAGGAAATATGTTTTAATGAAATATTATTTTAGTTATTAATTAAAACAAGTAAAATAAAGCATTTAAAATGCAGGTCACGGAATAATTTTAAATTTAGTTTATGTACAAAGACGTGGGAGTTAAATAAAATACTAAATAAAAAAAAACCTCGGACTATTTTTTAACTTATAAAGCTTAGTAAATAATAAAAGTTGGTTGAAATTAAACAGCGACACCTTCATGCATTTATCGTTTTCCGAAATCTTGCAACGCTCGTATATTAACATTTAGAGAGTAGAATTTAAAATACTGTACTCTAGGCTCAAAACCAAGCATGAAAACTTCGTATGCACCACGTTCTCAAAAACAAGTTTTATCTACTATCACACCAAGTTTTAAACGTTTCTTTGGTGTATTTATATAGTACTTCGAGGACCAATTATTTAGAGAATAAAGGGCTGAACGTGAAACAGTTGCTTATAATTAGGATACCCTATATACAAATAACATATATGTATACCTTTAGAACCGTTTAAGTGACTCTTTAATTTAAATCACCAAGAATAATAAAAATATATATTTTTTTATTTTGTACAAAATGGCGCAGTAAATCTATCACTTTGATTTTTTTAGGCTTGACTAACATGAAAGTCAAGCCAATCGTAAGGACCGTATGTAGACATAAACAGTGGATGCATAAATACAAATATACACACATATACACAAGACTGTTATGTTAATTTACGTTATAAATCCCGTAGGTGACTTATTATAGTACGGGTCGTCTTACGAGTATATAAACGAATACTGTAATTACAACTAACGGCCGTGAATCGTATAGATATTTTATTTCTTACTGTATAATCTTTTTTAAAATGAATAAAACATTATTTTTATAAAAATTTAGAAATATTAGTTGGCAATCTAACAATCGTAACACCCCATCGATGTTGTAGCCAATGTTTTTCATAGCTAATTATGATTGTCTTTTGCTTGTCACTGTTGAATAAATAAGACCATTATTACTTATATCTTTTAGTGATAAAATGTCAAAGTCAAACCTGACAGATAATCGCTTTATAATAACACTAACATGGTATTACAGATACTGTAATGTCACATTACGGTATTAGATACTGTAAGGTTCAACTTACCAGCCGCATATCAGTACAGGGTAAGTAGATTTACTAGAGGTAGTATAAAATAAAATACTTTACCCTCTTTTGCATTCGCAGTCGAATAAAAACCATATGTATATGCCACCGTTTTCCGATATGACACCATATTTTTCATTTACAGAATTTCAATCAGAAAGAGGAGAACAATATATTTGCCGTTTTCGTTTTTGATTAGAACTTTTTTCAAAACCCATAAATTTAAAATTTAAAGATTATAATATATTTGACAAATAAAATATTTTAATATAATACATATATGAGAAATTACGTCTAAGAAAATGATTTTTAAAATAATCTTAAAAATCATTTAGTTAAGTTTTAAAGAAATAAACATAAAATTAAGCCAATTCATTGAGCTTGATATATATTTATCGACAATAACATTTGTTAAGAATGTTACTTTTAAATCCATTCATCTAATAAAACAAAAAATGTAACTAATTTTATGCTTAAAGTTGCAGTAAGTTAAAATATCTATATTAAAAGGCATTTTTCAATGTTTTAATACTGAAAGTATATATTTAAGAGGGTCATAGCCAATTTTTTATTTGCAATTTTTATTTTGATTTAAAAAGGTACATTAGGTAAGAAAAAATGTGGGTCTCGAAATAACTTTGAACATATATTACGTACAAAACACGTGGGAGATAAGTAACATACAACATTCAAAGGAAACCTTATACTGTCATTTTTGCTTTTACATTAATGGTTAACTTACAAGGTTGTGTAAATATTCAAAACTATTTAGTTGAAATTAACCAGCAAACCCTCCAACAATTTACCACTTCGAACTTAAAAGGCTGGCTTTCATGTTGCATTTAGTTAAGTTAAAAAGAAAATATATAAACAACTAAATCAATTAATTTAAGCCTATGCACATTTATGGGTATAATTCCGTAAACATCTTCACCATCGAATTAAAAGTCAGGAATGTTAATACTAAATACATCTAATAAAATTAAAAATAAAACTAATTTTATGCTTACAAATTATTTTCTTAAGTTGCTGTAAGTTAAATTATCTACATATAAAACACATGTTTTCACTTTAATATTACCCCTAAAAATAATATATGTTTAAGCTGGACAGCAATATTTCTTTGCAATATACATATTCTCATTGTTATGTTTGTAAAGTGATTAATAAAAATGTAGGTCACGCACGAAATAATATTAAACTTAGGTTATGTATAAAACACGTGGGAATATTATACAAAATAAAAAAAAATAGAAAATAAAAATACCTCGTAGTGTTTTTTCGATAATAATAATTAACTTACAAGGCTGTGCAAATACTTATAACTGGTTGAAATAAAACAGCTCTATCAATTATTTATCGTTTCGCAAAATCTCACAACGCTCGCATATTTCTCAGAGCGGTTACGCGCCGTCGGATTTAAAAGACTGGATTTCATGTGGGATATGACGACGCCCCTCGACGCCGGCCTTTTGGAAGGCGTCACTACGCCGGTCCACCCGGATTATTATCTTAAGTGGTCCTTGTGTAGGCTTTACAAAAGAAATTTTGACGGCAAGAGGATCCTTTATGGCAATATATTATACAGGAAAGAGCTACTTAAAAATTTTGGATGGCTTTAACGGTCGAAATTGATATTGATATATGGCAAGCAAGTTCGGATTTACATTAGCAAGCACTCGACTTCGTTATTATGACCAGCAATTGTTTAACTTCCTTGTTAGTTGGTTGGTAAGAATCAAAATCAGTATTCTTATCTAACTTTTGCCCATTCTTACCGAGTTGAGGTTTGAAAAATAAGCGTGTACAATAGAATATCTTGACATCCCAAAATAATGTATTACATAAGAAGTGCTGAAAGGGGGAGGTATATAAAAGAAATTGTTGAGTTTGAAAACATTCGCTTTCACACGAGCAAAGTACTATTTTTGTACAACTAGAATTTTCAATAGAACTTTTATTTTTATTTTTTGACACTAGTATTCCTTGTTGGGTAGAATCAAAACCAGAAATCTAATTTAACTTTTGCCCATTCTTACTTCTACCCTACCGACTTGAAGTTTGAGAACGTATTTGAAAAAGAGGAAGAACGTATTTTCGAAGATAGTGGAATGTATTTACGTTCAAAAAGTTTAAAACCTTATATATTATATGTAAACTTAAATAAAAAATATCGCTCTTTTGCTATTAGCTTTTAGGGTCAGCTCAAAATTTAGAATAAAAAATGGAAGAGATTTAAAGTATTTTATTGCTGCCACATATTTTGGTCAGGGGTTCTGAGAGTTTGGTAGAGCAAATTTTTTGGTGACATGATGCTAATCTATCATCATTTAAATATTTAACAAATCGTGATTTCCAGACAAGACAATTTAGTGTTAATTTAACAACAACTTACTAAAAAATCATGGTTCTTGTATTTAGACAGTCTCAAATGTGCCTTACTTTCCGATGATTCCCCTGCGATTGCACTGGCCATCTTTGGAGATCTTCACTGCACAAGATTAAAACGATGAGCAGAGTTGAAGGATTTATTCTCGACCTGTGCCCACTGACGCCTTAATAAATATGATCTTTGGTTGAATCTAGTAGACACAGACCGTCCACTTTTACCTATAAACACTTTACCGCCGGAACCAGGAATTTTATAAACTCCTTCTGATTGTACAGAAATTACATCTTTTGGCGACTTTAAGCATTACCCATTTTTGTGTGAGTATTACAGATTGTGCGAATGTTAGATCTCTGTAGAATTCCCGCAGTTTTATCTGTGGTGTCCTGGATAAAAGTTAGAACTGCACTATTTGATGGTTAAATATCCAATACTAGTTGAGGTATGGGATTGGTATTATTATAATACCTAATCGAACGCTTAATATTATCATTGTAATATCAGTTTGATTTTGAAGTTTCACTCAGCTTTTCTGTTTCTTCCGGAATTAAATTTTCATCTTTTATTGACAAACCTCTAAAGACCTACGAATTGATGACGGATTTTTTTGAGACGGATGACGGTGAGAATTAAAATTTAGATATTTATTCGTATATGTGGTTTCCTGTAAAAAGTAAGACATAGTGTGTCGTTCTGTGTCTTTTGTACTAAAATATCAAAAAAAGGAATGACACTATCTGCCTCAATTTCCATAGTGAATTTTATATTGGATTGTTGTTACTTAAATAACCTAAGAATATAGTTTTTGTTCTCCATGACGCTCTATTACAATAGTATCATCGACATATCTAAATCGATATTCAGATTGTAAAGAAGCAGAACTTAAAGCAGCTTTCTCGAAAATCTTTATAAAGATGTTTGCTACCATAGAAGATCTGCACATCGGAGCTCATTCTGTGATTGATTTTGTTCAGAGAAGATCCCCTCCGCGCAACCGGAGCAGCTTCCACTCGAACAATTTGGATAATGTTTTTTATTTAAAGCTATTTATCCACTGACGTGTTATCGTTACTTACATTTTATTTTTATTTCAACTTTTACATGAAAAAACAAAGATTAAATATATTATTTAAGGTATGGCGCTGCTGTACTGCTGACAGAAAGCCAAAAATTATATAAATGCACAAAATTAGTCAACAAGATTTTTCTTTATATACTTTTATGTATCTATTATTAGAAGAATGACACTTTCTTTTAAGCTACATACATTAACTGACTGGAAATTAACCGTAAATTAATATAAATTTAAATGGCTGATTACCTTCAATAGAGTTGTCTCCGAAATTTCTTTTCAATGTTCCTCTGTGAATATTGAAAGGAACGTTTTTCCCTTGAAGGTAAATATTAAGAATAAACCCTAAAGCAAAAAAATAAGCAATTTTTCGATATGATATTTCTCATTTGTTCTTATTTTTAAAAATATAATTGCTATATAATAACATCAATGTACAGTTGGTTCGGAAAAAAATGAATACGATTTTTAGAGCGGTTTTATTTTTTTACGAAAATGAGCAGTGTATATCTTGTCAAATATTTAATGGTTATGGTGAATGTCAACATGGATGTATGATATGGATGTAAACATTATGAATTTGTAATCATTCATGCATAATAACTTATTGCGATATGTAGCTTCTTACGGAAATAGGTATAGTTTTTTTAGATTCATTTATTTAAGTTAACAATACAAATAAGGGAAACAAATTAAATTACTTAAATTAATATTTGGTCATGTATCCATCAGCATCTATGATTGCTTGCAGTCTTCTATCCATCTGCATGAAACCTGGCAAAAAGTCCTCTCTTACAGACAATTCTTCCCAAACTTCTTGGATAGAATTCCACAACTCTTCAGCATCTCTTGGCATAAAATCTCTTTGATATAGCCGTCTTGTTATGACCCCCCACACATTCTCTATTGGGTTAGCATCTGGGCTATAACTTGCCAATATTGTTGGCCCTAAACCATTGCGTGGCAATGTTTGACGTGTGCGCAGGACAATTATCCTGCTGATAAATGAAATTATCTTCGGGATATAAAAGTAGCACACTGGGCCGCATCACATTTTCCAGTATATCCACATATGTTTGGCCTACAAATCTTCCGTTAATTCGCCATGCCACACCCATCCCTCTTGATGAAATCCACCCCCAGACGTTAACGCTAAAATGACCCGCAGCTCGAAAATGGTTCAGGTAGTTTGGGTCAAATCTTGAGTTATTTGGCCTGTACACTTTAATTTTGCCCTGTTTGCAAGATTGAAAAATCTTTTCGTCACTGAAAATTACACGGTCCCAAAAATTTTGGCCGCGGTTCACGTGATTTAAGGCGAACAGAAGACGAGCTTGTCTTTGTTCTACGGTCAGCTCCGTTTTGTTTGCCGCCACTCTGCAGTTTAAAGCAGAATCTTGCAGTCTTTGCCACGTTGTGGTTTTTCGGCCAGGAAATCCAGATAGGATTGGGGCTTCCTTTGCAGTACGGAATGGATTCTCTTCTAAAGCTCCTAAAAGAGCTCGATCTTGATCTGCAGTGCTGATCTTTGGCCTTCCCGAACCCTCCTTCCTTTTTAAAGACTGTTCATCCCTCCACCTTCTACTAATTCTATATACGGTTGCTCTACCAATATTAAAATGTTGGGCAACTACTGTAAGGGACCAACCATCTTCCAACTTGGAAATTATTCGCGCCTTTAGTTCAACAGAAGTATGAGGAGGCATTTTTTAAAAATCTTTAGATTTTTACATGACAAGTTGTCAAAAAATCTTGACAACAAATAGTCGTAAATATGACTCATTATCCTAACCTGATGTGACATAATTGAATAACACTGCCCAAACTTATTTAAGTGCTTTTTTGCCGTATTCATTTTTTTCCGAACCAACTGTACATTGTAAATCAATAAAAACATTGTTAGAATAGGGTACAGTTGAATTTCGAATATGTAAGTTTTTATTAAAATTTATCATTTCTCATTAATTTTTACTTGATACTTAGAACATTTAATATTTTTGGGGCTCTCCCAGCATTGAACGACACAGACGGCAACAGGGGTTGCGATCCATTTTCATCAAATGAAATGCACGTTTTAAATAGTTTTCAGGTGTTATATAATTATCGCCTATTATTATTTTTCGTGAATTTGTCAGTTAAAGATTTCTTTCCAACAACAATTTTATTGTACCCAAAATATTCTCCCAAAAAAGCCGATTCAAAATTGGGCATTTTTTGTCTAATTATGTCATAAAACCTATAATATTTTCTATAAATTGAAGAGTTTGCTTTTCAGTGAGAAAAACTTGAGCCTGGAAAAAAATTTATTGACAAAAAATTTAATAGGCAACTGTTTTTTGTTTATTTTCGCTGATCTTTCAGATGGCGAAGTCGATTTTAAAATTCAACAAGTAATTTCGAAGTTAATTTCTGAAAAACAGACAAATATTAAGAAAAGAAATTTCCAAATATTGACTTTTTGATTTTTTTGCAAACTATTGACCATTTCGCCATGTCATTCGACAAATAATAAAAAATACGAATTTTTTGTCTTCTACATGTTCCTCCCTGGATCCATAA
The DNA here is from genome assembly GCA_030620095.1 of Kuschelorhynchus macadamiae. NCBI lineage: Eukaryota > Metazoa > Arthropoda > Insecta > Coleoptera > Curculionidae > Kuschelorhynchus > Kuschelorhynchus macadamiae. Next base: position 368,814 of record JAUTXW010000197.1, on the reverse strand, counting down.
TTTCTTTGGAAATCATACAAAATTAATGTTTCAATGAATTTCAAGTTAATACAGACACATTTAAAAATTTATTTTGATTACAGGTTTTCGTGTATTTTTTCTGCTCTTTTGAATGGTAAAGTCTATTTTGAAATTTAACAAATAATTTAGAATACGTCAGAAATTAAGAAAGAAAATTCTTTGAAAGATTGATATTCTGGTTTTTTTTTTAAACTTTTCTAGATTTCGCAACGTAATCAATGTCAATCGAAAGATAATAATAAATTCCCATTTTTGTTTTCTACATAATTCTCCTAGACTTAATAATTCCTTCGTAAATCAAAAATATTTACATTTTAGGAAAAAAGACTTTCAACTTATATTTTAAATTTCGATAGCCAAGTTGGTTTCTCTATATACATTATTTTTAAATCTATTGTGAAAGAAAAAAGAATGAAAATTGAGGGAACACATTTTCCTGAAAAAGTCAACTTTTTCATTTTCTAAAAATTTTCTGTGAACTATGGCAGAATTCGCCACGAAACCAATTTCCTTCGAAAGACAACAAAAAAATACGCAAATTATATCAATATATGCCGTATGCATATAGTTTCGTCATAAATTGAGTGGGAATTTCGTGTTGGTGATATAAGCGCCTCTTTCGATGAGATGTATGTCAAAAATATGGGTATATGATTTTTTTTCTGTTTCGCTTGAAGCATGCGGTTTTTTGATCCGACTAATAGTTTCGTTAGTATTATCCTGATTTTTGACCGAACACCACCAAAAAAAATCACCTATTTCCCTAATTTGTGCACTTTTCAACTATCGGCTTTTTTAATTTTATCGGAAAGAGCACCTCGAAATACATAAGAGTCAATTGGTTTTAAGGATGTAGAATAGATATGTGCATTGAATTTCATTTATTTTGACGCGACTAGAAAAATTAAACTAGACAAAATTAAAACTGTTCGTGGTCACCGGAACATAGCATTTCCCCATGCCGATGCCGTGTAGTTTTCGATAACGATAACCGACAATGCATCTTTTGGCCACATCCTACTATCAAAGGTACCACTGGGTAATAAACAATGAACTGTATTTATTGCACGAATAGCAGAAGGTCAAATATGGCTATGCCAGGTGATCCTAAAAATATGGAGTACTTTAACAACAAGGTGTATGTAGACTATAACCTAATGGCTATGATGACATTTGCCGCCTATTACCCCACCTTATATAACTTAAATTAGATCTGACTGTATTTTTCTATGATAAATTACGTGATTAAAAGTTACATGGAACTGTGAAAACTGTATCGAAAAATTTTAAGCAGTGCAGAAGTTAGGGTAAAACAGTTTTTAAATTACGGCAAAAAACACAGAGCTAAAGTAAAAGTTAGGTGGCTGGAACATGTAAAAATGTATGGGAAAAGCCCAAGAAAATTATTTAGTATAATAAAGAAAAATTATCGAGAAAAAACTATTTTATTGACGGATATCCATCACTTTTTTTTTTAATTACTACAAAAAGTTACATTGAACTGTTCAAACCGTTTCTTAAGGTAAAGTTATAGCGAAAAAAGCTTTTAATGTTTTTTTTTAAATAATTAAGGGGAATAATTCCCGAAAAAGTCTTGGTTTCTTTTTTTTGGCCACATGTAACAGTTACGCATTTGTTACGGTGATTAAGAAAGAATTGTAGGTAGCAAAATAGGTATTTATTTATTTCATTTATATATTTACTTATGTTTAGGTTTCAAAAACCTTGAAGCTGACCTTTTCAAAAAAACTTAATAAATAAATAGAACAAAAATTTTTTTTTATATTATATATATTTATATTATATATATATTTTATATTTTAGATTCATTTTTAATAATAAATACATTTTTCTTGTATGTGCTAAAGTTTCTGCACTTTAACAATTAGAAAAATGTTATATTTTCTGACGAGGCAAACAAAAGGAATTTTGACAGGGCGGGCTGAAACTGAATAAATAAATAAAATATAAACCTAATAATATTTTATTTATTTTCCTGAATATTTACAATTATAATTCAATACGATCTTTGAGAAATATTGCGCAAAATGTTGATTGTTTTTTTTTATAAAATTTTCTAATCCCTATGGCAAATTTTTCAGATTATAATATAAAGAAAATAATTAAACACAGTTTTGTCCTCAAATCATATTTTTTTAAATATAAAATTGTTAAAATGTAAGAGAAATGACGGAACTTTATAATATGCTTAAACACGCGACCATATTCATGCTATATAAGAACTACCTTTTTCACATATAACGCTGTATAGTTAGATATATAGGTTTTGCCCTTATTCAGCTATATTTTTACAAAGGTAATGAAGCGCAAATGATCAATGATTTTTCAAAATTTATTGAACTAGAAAATAATAGTAATATTTATTAAGGTAGCTTGGGGTAAGAGCGACACAAAATTTACCTAGTTGAAAAATAATCATTCAAAAGAAATAAATATTTTTAAATAACGTTATTTTTTTTTCTTAGAAGACATATATTAGATCCAGACATTAATTGCAACATAATAATTTTAAAACAGTTTATATCGAATTTTTTTAAGGGGTTGGTAGTCGTACTCACCCTACAAAATGGGTTAAGTGAATATTTGTGGTGCCCATTGTAATGTAAAGGCCCTAATACATCTTGGAGAAAGAGCAATCTTGTTTAGATCTTTCTCAATATCAAGTTTATAAATTACTACTAAATTATCGTTAAGTTTATAAAACAATAGTAATCAAAGAACATTTATAAATAAGCTTGTGGAAGCTTTTATACTACTTAATACCCACCAAACGATATCTGGAACGATATTTCTCCACATCTGCAAATTACTGGGTTTGGCAACAATTTTACAATGCTACATTCAACAACAGCAGAAACGTTGTCCACAAAAGGAAATTTATATTATTTCATCACTTTTCTTTAATTTCTAATATTTTTCCTACGTGAAATTTTATCAGTTTCTTTCCCGGAGATTTAACAAGAATCCAGTCTCCGGTGGCTAGATCAGCCAAACTTCTCGTAATTTCTTCAAGCTCCATATCTTCTTCACCTATTTGCTGACATATGTCGCCCAGTGTTTTATCTTTACCTTCATCTTCAAATTGAAGATTGCCTTTATTATCCTTTTTACTACTATTGTTGGACAATTTTATCTTCCTGCTTTCTGATTCCTTTGCCTTTGGGCATATTATTCGCATTTTCTTTTTTTTTTAATTGTACTTTAACATTTCTTGTAATAACTTTAGCTCCACCCGCTACTCTCTTCTTAGATTTCTGTTGAACCTCTTTATCTTTCATATTCGATTTTCATAATGTGAGTACTTGATCAAACGATACAGAAGAGAGAGAAATTACTATATCAGTCTCAAGTTCTGCAACAATGGTTTTATTAGTTTCTGATGGCTTATTCTCGCCTCTTTAGCTACCCTATGAGCCTGGGATTTGATTTTTGCTAAAGATACTAAGATCTACCTCTGCTGTCACATGAAGTAACGTATTTTTGGTATCTTGCCATCTCTTCTTATAAACCGAATATACGCATTTTTCAGGGAAAATTATTTTATCATTAAATGGGTAAATCCCCGCTTTCTTAAAACTTTTCGGTATTATTATATAGGATCTGTATCCTTCCAAATTGTCTTTGCTAAAATTGAAAATATCTTTTTTTACATTTTTTAACCTGTACCCATTTCAAAAGCTTCGCATCCCATTTATCTTTGATTAATTTAAAAACAGATATATGGAGCGGCTGCAAGACGTAGCTGGAGGGTAGCGGAAGCTTTAGGTTAGTTACATTCTGTTTTAAAGCTTCCTTAATTAAAGTAATGGTTATATGGGTGCTGTGGCCCTCGTAGATTAGATTATGGAGTATGGCTCGCTTACCTTTAAAATCTTTAAATAAAACTTTGGTAAAATAATTCTTGAACACTTCTGACTTCATATAACCTTTTTTGGTAGCTGTATAAACGCTTTTCTGGGTCATCCTCTGGGGCTCTCATTATTAATGTGAAAGCCTTTAAACATTATTAAGTGTGTACCCTTCGTACCTACAGCACTGCACGACATAAACACTATCGTATTTTCACGACCTGGGATGCTTTTTGTTCGAGTTGTAGGAACCCCTATTGCTTAAATTATTTTCGCTTTTTTTTTGTATCCATACAGAAACTTGTTTCGTCGAGATTCCATATACGATCTGGTTTATTTTCCTAGCCTAATTCACTTATTGTCTTTTGTTCAAAATAGTTATAAATGATCAAAGGTTCCATACCGTTCTTCCTAGTAATCTCAACAGCTTGGATTTTTATCGAGAATCTGTGCTTTTTTCTAAACCCTATAAACCAGTTTGGAACGGGAAATCTAGTTTTAAACCTTGTCTTCAATAATTTTTTCACACAAACTCTCCGTTTGTCTCAATTACATTTCGTCTCCATAGTCCAAATTCTCCTCTTTTCATACACTTTATTCCAGAGGCAATCTTTATTTCTTCTTCTATTGGTATATCCAAAGCCCTTCCAAAGGTTTTGCTTTTGACACCTCATCGAACTTTACACTAATCGATTAAAGCGGTTTTAGTATATTACAAGGGGTATTGGCCTTCCTCAATGATAATTTTTTAGACTTAATGTTGTCAACCGCATTTTGCAACTGTTCTTAAGTGTAGCAAGACACTCATTGACTTTTTCTTTTATAGATGCGTGGCATTGTTCTGAAAGAAAAAAAATTACTCAGGAGTAACTACGTACACATAGGGGACGCACACGCCATCTCCAGATTTCTTGAGGGGTAAGTGCGTCCACCCTCTGTAGAACCAATGTATTGAGATATTGACGAAACTAACACAATGAGCAACAACTTTAATGGTATCCAGTCAAATATGTTATATTAACCCATTTCTACTTATCCATATTTCAAAAATATACTTTTTTTATATGGACTCAGCAGCCCGAACTTCGGGTTTAAATATATTGGTTATGTTCAAATTTTGACAGCTGCCTTAAAAGTTCATGCACTGTTGTGTTATACATATATTAAATATGTTTTTAAACGTTGCCTCCACTGTTGCTTTTCGTAAATAAATGGGACAGAACGCATTCACCTCAAACACGCACTTACCCCAACTGATCTTATATTAATTTACCTGGTTTACTTAGACAATGCCGCCTGAATATACTTTACATGATAAGGCGAATCTTTGCATATCTATACTCATTTTGCGCGTCCTTAAAACTAGAGGGTGATTTGTTTTAACACCGTACAAAATACTTCATTTTTACTATCCTTGCACATGGTAATTTTTAATTACGCCTCGGATTCTACGACCTCCCAGAAGCGGGATTAACTGTGGACTCAAATAAAAGTCACCTAAATTGCTCTAACTCAAAAATGTTAACTCAAAACGGAACATGGCGTTGTCCTGCTTTTTAATTATATTATGCTAATACACTTTAATAACAGCAGGGCCATGTTAGTAAATATTGCAAAGCGGCCTTTGTTTCCAGTTTCAGAGAGTAAGTGGTATATGATTTTGTAACTGCCTTTAGCTTTGGTTATAGACATTCTGTCAATATTATAAATGTTTAGTATTAGTTACAGAATATGTTTATTGATTTTATTTCGGGGAATTTTGGTGTTGAATATTATCATTGAAAAGTGAATTCTAAAAGAACTTTTTGTGAGAGTGTACTAATTTGATATGGAATACGGTACAATATATGCAAGATATCTAGGAAACTTTAAAAGGGCAGAGTGACTCACCATGTAAGAAAGATAATTAGAACTAAGGAAAAGGTAAAAACATAAAAAAATTTTGGAATCCTACTCAAAGGTAAATGTCTTATTTTGTCTATAATATTATTTAACAAATTTAGTATACAAAAGTATCGAAATTTGCATTTGCATGTGGATGCAAGGAGTTACATAAGCATAATTAAATTTCACCTATGTATCATTAGTTAGAGTGGAAATTAACATCACCGAAATTATTGTATAGACTTTAGAATTTCGATAACAATTCTAACATAGGTGAAATTTAATTTTATAATATTTTATTGTTACGTATATTTTATTACTGTGTATATTTAAATATATTTAAATGAAGTACTTTGAATGCACATATGACATACAGTTATTATTTTAAAGTAAAATTTGAAAAATGGCGAATAGTATTTTTTTATTTATTAGTGTATTTCAGTATACTGACGTGAAATATATTAATTGAACATAATATCAATACGTTATTTTTAGGTAGAAAGTGACAATGTCTCTTTATGGTTTTGTATATTTGTACCCGTTGGAAGTAAATGGTCTTGTTAGAGGTTAATGCAAGAGATCTCAATAAAGGTTAAATAAAACGGCGCTTCTGGAAGTTTAAATAAAAAATCTCGTTGAGATGTTAAAACAAAGGGGTTTTTAGAAGTTAAAACATTTGAAAGAAAAAGCTTAAATAGCTCATCATCAGACCTTAGCCAGGACCTGTGCAAATGCAAAACTAACGCTAGGCACTTTGGCGTTATCGTTCTGCAGATGAGCGAGGTTTGGAATTCCCTCTGGAAGAATATCTGCGAAGAGGTCGAATAGGTAGGTGGTAACTCCAGAGAGTGACTAAATGGTTGAAAGAGCTCTACGGTAGGCCTCAAGAACATTTAGCCTACCGGTTGAGCTTCAGTCTTATATACAATCTAAAAGCACAACTCTCCAATAGAACTCAGCAAGGACGGTTTTTAAGTAATATGGCCGACTGTTATAGATTTTCTCATTTTCAATATTATGAATCTTCAGTATTAGTCACAAAATATATTTTTGATTTTTTTTCGGAGGATGTTATTTTATGAAGCACCTTTATGTAATTTCGACAATAATACATTCATATATTAAATAGGAGTTTTGTATGAACAGTAATTTAATAAACTCCGAAAGAAAGACATTATTGTTTGATTGAATCTAACACTCTAATTTACTTATTGTCATCAACTAACCTAGATTTAGCAAAGCAGAAAACACCTAACATGACAGATTTGTTACGCTCTAACGACTATAATTAGAGAGGTGGTTATCAACTACGTAAATGAAACAACGTAATAGTGAATAATCTGCAAGTTTATTGACTATATGCACCTTGAATGATTAAAAATTGTGTTTTGCCACTGTTATTTTAAAAATAGACTAACTTTAACATATCCGTCATATAATCCTATAGACTACTTTGCTATGTTTGGCCAAACTCCTATCTATATTCTTTACGTTACAAGTTCTGCCTAAAAGTACTGACTAATAATGAAGTTCAAATGCAATATTGTAAATCCCAAAAGTAAAGTTCCCGGATATAATTTATAACCCCTTTTATAATTTAATATAATTTATATGTTAATTTCGATAATAGAAAATTCAATTATTTTAAAATGTAGTTTATGAAAAGAAGTTTACAACATTTGTTGCTTTATGTTAATAAAGCTGCACAGTATTGCTCAGGCAGGAAGATTTCTTAAAAAAAATTGGTACTTATCTGAAAGCCGTAGATTCAGCCACCAATATTGCACGACAGAATCAGCTGAGATATTTCTGTATTGTATTCTTTGGGACCTCGGCGACCTTGCCTTTACTAGGTTCAGGTTATTGACCTGACTTACACACGTGCGTACTGCGTTGGAAACTTGACAAGGAAAATATACAGGAACAGGAAATTATATTAGAACTGTCTTGAATTAAGTGCTGTAACAATGAAACAATGGTCAATGGAACCCCTAGCTGGCTTCACGAGCTAAAAAGAGAATCCAAAATTAGAAACTGGGTTCTTACATTTTTAAATCTTCGGACATGATTCTCCCTGTTTTGATATCGGGATATCCTATCTTTGGATAAAGATTTCTTGTATAAAACAATCCATTTTCTCAAAAATATGTAGTTCAAATAAAGCTGGGAATATTTACCTTTATTTTCTGCTCTTTACTTTTCTTTGAGTTGTTTTACAGTTTAAGATGATTATAGATTTTTACTTCCTTGTTCGGTCTTCGACAACTCACGATTCAAAAGCCCCTTCTGTCCTTTTACAGCCAGTTTTATTCTCTACTACAGGATTTTATTTTTCTTGTGTCTCAAAATGCGTTATTCTGATTGGCCAAAATTAGCCTCGGGTTTAAATTCCAATTATTGATTTTTACTAGGTCGGTTTCTATCTTCACTGGATGGAGCTTGCATTCTCTCCACAGAGATGGCATCGTAAATTCTGGTTAGAAACGGTACTGCCTAACGGATCGTTAGCGTGGACCGTTGCAGATTTTCAATATATTAATATTCAGTATCATATCAACTAATATAATCATGATATTATGTTGCTGCCATTAAACGTTCACACAGACAGGTATTGCGAAACCGAGGTCATCTGCCTCGATGTTTGGAGATTAAAGCGAGGTCTAGCTAATCGCTGTTTCTGTCCGAAGTAAGAAAATAAAAATATATTAGAAACTTATCAGGATATGTTCCCGAATGGTATTTTTGTACTTTTTTATTAATAGGTAGTAAATAATTGAAAATGAAATATTTGCTTCTCTTACACTAATGTTTTATGCAATCTCATTTTGGACTGTGGGGGGTAAAATAACAAAATATTTACCCTTGAATTAAGCAATATTTTATAAAATAATAAATGAATAATTTCTTTGAATCTTTTAATTGTTTGCCAAATTTTATATTTATTGCTCTTCCCGTAAATCAAGATGCTCTAGAAGGATTTGACACACAGTCGAAATTTTGTGAGAGAGAAAATTTAGCAATAATCAATTTGGAAATAAATGTAAATTCAAATTTGTTCAAATTAGCATTAGTCGATGGGAACACGAAAACAGAACAAACAAATATATGGCAAACAATTTAAATTTAAAATTAGCATGTTAGTTAAAAAATATTTAACAATTTACAGTATTGTCCACGTAAATACCTCTGCAAATGCCCGCAGAATCAACGACAAATATGCTATTATGTGCATTTAAATTAATCTCAAATAATAAATATTCACGATTTAAATGAATGTTTGTTGGACAGTTAAATATTTACAGCTTTATTTAGTATTTAATTAAGGCCAGTAATGAAACACGTTTATTAGTATATTTCCAGTGCTAATTTGTACATATACTTATACTCATATCAGTCATATCATCACAGTATCAAGTTAGCTTCCCATATTAATTTTGGCAATGGGTTTGTGAAGCCAGTTTGGACTAGTAGTTCACTATTTTATACCACTAGAAGAAAATTTTACACCCCATCGCCAGTGAATATATATACTAAAAAGTGTTGATTGGGTAAGCCCTACTCTATTTAACAAGTCACGCTTTTTAGAGTTTTGAATTTTTTGTTTAATTTTTCACTAATTTACACTCCCAATATAAATTTTTAGCCTCCCTCCTTTTCCCTCTACTATATCGAGAATAAATAATGTCAAGTTGCCTCCCCCAATTTTTTTGATTTCAAGTATCAATTTTATCTTTGTGTTTTGCACTAACTTCTACTGTCAATAAAAGATGTAACGACGACCTCCTTATTTGCTAAAATAATACGGTAAAGTAACCTATAGCAACTCAAATCCCTACTTTGTGTTTTACCTAATTCTAAGCATATACCATTACAAACGTATATCTCCTATCCCCAATGTGTAAATTTCAGTGCTCAGATTGTCCCATTTGTTCTATTTTTATAGAATAAGCTGGTTCGAAAAATAATTTCTTAACAATACTCTATTTCTTCTTTTGAATTGTTTGAAAGATTCCCGTTTTATGAATCTTGCTAAATTAGTAGAGTTAAATCAGGTGTAATTTGTCACATGTTTGTTTAAACTTATCAAGTGTGTTATTTATTCTTTCTTTATTCATCATATATTTAGTAGAAGGAAGCACCAATAGAAACCGGGTAGAGAGCTGCTTATTTTAACAAAAATAATTTGAGGTGTACCTGATTATTGGCAAGGGTTAGTTCAACCTTGGTTCATTCTGATCCGGCTCGAAACTATGCTACAAGTTATTAGGCAGTTTTAGACATTTGAACTGAATTTAGAGTATTCACTTTAAAATCGGTGAGTAACTCATCTTTATAGTTTTACTTTTTTTGTTACTTAAATGTATTTTAATAATAAAGTATAAGTATAAATATTTTTTATTGGTAGTCTCACCAACGTCAAATACAAAAGGATATTAATCTCTACGAGAAGAGGTATCAGCTCGAAGTAAAAATAATTCAAGCAAAATAAGGATTAGAACACCTGAAAGATGAAAAAAATGTACACCCGAGATGGCTGTAAAGTGAAAATGTCTAACAACTAAAGGATTATAAATTGAGCAAGTTTCAAAATTAACGTGTTGAAAGTGAAAAAAAAGTGTGAAATATGTGTAATGAACTTTCTGGTTCTATGAGAGTTAAATGGATAACAAAAGACTGGAAATTACAGACTACTATTTGCAATGGTACGTTGACTGAACAAAGACGAGATTATTAGGGTGAGCAGGAAGAACTACATCATCTTAAAGGGCAGATAATTACAAATGCGAATTTACCTACAACTCGACTTATTAAAAGTCTAAAAAATTTAAGAACTGATGGACCAGATGATATCTTAATGAAAATTAATAAACATGATCCTCCAACGGTACGTATTATGATCAAAAAATTATTTGAACGATATATTGAAAAACCTATGCAACACAATAATTTTAAACTACAATTAGGCAGCTACCTATATACTAATACTTTAAAACTGATAAAGTTTAATCATTTTATCTTAAAAATAAATCAAATTATTATTAATACCCTTTAATTATCTCAAAGCTTTTCTACAACCATTTTTATTACATAATTTACAGAAATTCAACTTATTAAATACGCCACTATATTTGATATAATCGACGCTCTTAGTGAATAGAACTTTGGTCTGGTACTTTAGAAAGTACAAAGTAATTTTGTAGAGTGAAAGAGATCATGTGTCATTTCCCTTTTTGATATTGAAATTTATTTATTTTTGCCGGCCAGGATCGATCGCCTTCTTTTCCTTGAATTTCAGCAGGACTCAATTGACTGCCATGTTTAATTAGGCATATTTTTTTTGTGATTTTGTGGCGTATAGGTAGCGCGCGATATTTTTGGATTATTTTCACAAATAATAATGGTCTACTTCTAATCTTCTGTATATGGACGAAAAGTAGTCGAAATTTCAACTACCTGAAGTATAAGTTCGAAGAATAGGTAAAAGATTCTTCATAGGGCGTCATTATGCAGGAATGCTATTGTTCTTTGTTCCAAGCTTTAATTTTGGAACAATCAACTATTTTTTTAACTTTGTCAGATTTTATTTAGACACCTTCAAGATTTTTTATTTTATATTTGTATGAGCTCAAAGCTTTAAAATTATCGAAATAATCTCCATAATATTACTTAAATTATCTTGGATTGGAACCGTATCTGATAAAGGCTGTTGAGGCTACCCGTGCAGGTGTTTTTTACTCCATCTCTTAGAGTTGCAAAATAATCTGGAAAATATTTGTGTATGTTTAAGAAAAGCTCGGATAGTTTTCCTTTTGCCGTGTGGCGATTTGCGGCTCCCCTAGATGTTTTATGTTGAGACTTTTTCTTTGGCTAGACGTCTTCGGAAAATTCTAACTTAAAAGATGAGTATTTTTTTTAATAGTCTATTATTTTGACTATTTTCTGCTGTTGCTTAGTGATTTTATATATTTCTTAGTTTTTCACGTAAAATATTACTGTCTACTGTTTTATACTTCTGATTCAAGGAATAGAGAAACCCTTAGCACAGCTAGAGAACATTTTTTATTAGGTTGATGCATTCATTTTTAATATCTACAATTATGTTAGTCTGCTATATATATATATATATATATATATATATATTTATGTGTATATATATATATATATATATATATATATATATATATATATATATATATATATATATATATATATATATATATATATATATATATATATATATATATATATATATATATATATATATATATATATATATATATATATATATATATATATATATATATATATATATATATATATATATATATATATATATATATATATATATATATATATATATATATATATATATATATATATATATATATATATATATATATATATATATATATATATATGCCTAGTGGCAAGCCGCCCTACCAACTGTGTTTCAAGACAAACCTGTAAGGAAGAAAAAATTCTTATTTAAATCAGATTACTATTGAACATCATATGAAGAAAAGCGAAATAAGCGTGTCTATCGGCACACCGGCTAGCTTGACGCGTATGAGCAAGCGTCGCATTCAACGGCGACGGCAAAAAATACGCAGCTTGCTCAAAGAGCTTCCTGCCGCCGGTGTTCCTGTAGAAAGCCTAAGGTATACCACTTGTCCTAAAATATCCGTCAGGGTATTGACTGAGAACATCCAGAAAGCGGGTAAACTATCACAGTACCGACCGTCACTTTCGCAGGTTCTGCTGAGCCTCTTAGTCCTTCGCGGGTAAATTTTGCTGGCAAAAATGGATTCAGGGGCTTCGGGTGAACGAGTTTCGTCCCGAAAGGACGGAACTTTTCCACCCGCGGAGCCCGCCACGGAACCCTAAGTGGCTCGAGAAATCTATCCGCAGAGACAACGGTAGAACTCCCGGAACCGTGGAAAGATCCAAGGGGGGGAATCTCCAGAAAGGGCTATTTTCCTTCTTCAGAGCCCCTTTTTGGGCCTCTGCCGAAGGTCAGTAGTGGTGGAGCACCCCTCCTCCCCTTTATTGACGAGAAGAAGTCCTCCCTGATCAATATGAAGATTTCGACTTGCAACATCTGCGATGTCTTTGGTTTGGACCTGGGACGCAGTGTTATAGGCCGGAACACCCCTTATAATGATCCCAACCGAGGTTTCGCCGGAAGATGAAGCATCTTCAAAAATTGAGGTTCCACGGGTCAAAGGTCATCCCTGAGAAGAGGATATATATATATATATATATATATATATATATATATATATATATATATATATATATATATATATATATATATATATATATATATACAATTAACTTTAATGTAATGGGTATAAATTACCTTAACGCTTACACATTTTATTTATTCAACTAATATTTTTGCTTTATGACTGGGTAACTAGCTAAAGCCTAATCCTTTACGTTTAAAGCACAGTTGTACATTTTTTTGTATATTTGGAAAATAAATAACCAAATACTGATTTATTTCACTTTTGGTATTTTGATATTTTGGCTAAGTAAATTAAATTGATATTTTTTTATAAGGTTTAACCTATGATATATATATTGAAATTTAAGATTCAACACTTGTATTAATTGATTTGATAAAATTAAAATTGGTATAGCTAGAACCTTTCCTTGTGATTAATTTTGTCATTGTTGGTATTGCCTACTGTATATTTGCAGATAATAAATCTAAGTGTTTTTGAAAATAGCTTGTTTTTTCTGCGTTTATCTTTTGACTTTTCAGGTTATGTTAATAAGGGATTATAATTAAAACCTATTTTATCTTTGGTTCAAAGAACTTAATTACAAAACAGTGTATAGGCCTATTATCTTTTCTTTTCTTCCTTACATCCAACTACTAAAGATGGTGGCGTCCATAGAAGTCTCAAAATAAATACGAACCCCGGAATCGCCTCCTACTAGCCTAACTATTAAATAATAATTAATTATTAATTAATTCATATTTTAATCTAACTAAGATAATCTACTAAACTTAATCAAATAACTTTAATAAATAATAAATATTTTTTATAGTTTTATTTCTATTTTTTTAAATTTATTTTTAGAATAGGTTCTAAGCGTGACAAATTAACAAAAAAATAGACATTGAACCTTATTTTAATTTACTGAAATCAAATTCTCGGAACTAGGGTGAATTAGAAACTAAGAAAGCACATAATCGTTAAAATCTACTATACTTTATTATTTCTATATAGCTAAGCGTAACTAATAAATTTATGAGGTTCATTGTTAAACATAATGATTTTACCTAGTAATACAAGGAAAACTTATTATAAAAGTGTTGAATTCTGGCACAAAATAGATAAGCTTTGTACTAAAGAGAATTCTCGCAAGCACAATCTAAAACACGACCTGCATTCCTTTAACCTTTTAATAAGTTATTTCAACGTCTAGTTAAACTGCGCCTTCCAGAATAAGGTTCTCTTAAAAAGACAAAAGCATTAGGTAATGAAATTCCTTGTTTATACCAAACGCCGTTTAACATAGAACCTGAGCTATTTTGGTTTTTAATTATCCTGGAATTCTTTAATTAATTTCCGCTTTAACTTATTCTTATAACAAATATAAAGATATTAAAATTAATAGAAATACCCTTCTTCATTTTTGACATGCTGATTATCCTAATTTAAATTTAACTAAGGTATCACTACTATTTTCAAAAGTTAAGTTTTGTTAGAAAATAAGTTTAAATAATAAAGAGTATACATACATTTTACACATAGAGTGAATAACTTGTGTTTTTTTTTGTAATCATTTCTTGAAATTAATTTTCTCAAAAACTACAAAAAATAACATGCAGTGTGGAAATCAATTAGTTTTTATTTTTCCGAATACTAAAACAATAAAAGCGAAAACATAGTTCCTTATAATTACTGCTTTAAAAATCATAGTTTGCCTTCGCCGTCCTAGATAATATTTTATAGGTGTCCTAAGGTATTGAACTTAGAGGAGCAAGGTTGATTTTATAACAGAATCTAAAGTTTGGTATACCTTGTTTCTGGGTGCCCATTTCTCTTTCTGGAACATAAGGTTTTAAAAGCAATGTTTCTCGAAATTTCGCTCTATTAAGATGACATAAAAATATATGCATTTTAAAACAGAGATAAACCGAGTCTTTTTTGTTATTAAGATTTTCTTCTATCTCTAAAAATAAAGTGGTGGGGAGTATTAAGTATTTGTCTAAATAAATCTCTATAAATTGAGAATCTAACTTTGTCTAACTAATTGTGTTTTTGATTTTGGATCTTGCCACTAGAGGATGTTTTTTGATAATATAACAGAAATTACTAATTTTCTAAAAAAAATTAAAAGTATCGATACGATTTTTTTATATGAAAAATAGCAAAATGAATATATATATATATATATATATATATATATATATATATATATATATATCTTAAAAAAATTACTTAATTTGTGTCCCATCTCTAAGTGATGGGGGATATTGAAATATTTTTCCAAACAAATGTTTATATGACTTGAAAACTGCTCAATAAATACCAATAACTTTGGTAGAGCTGAAAAAGGGAACCCTTAGGGATCCAATGGTACCTTCGTATGTCTATTTCTAGTTTGTGGCTTGGTAACTTACCATTAGAGGGCGTTTTTTATAACAGAAATTATAAGTTTTCTGAAAAATAGAATCGAATGCATTACGTTTTTTACACGGAAATGTAAAAAATAAAGCCAAAATAAGCACGCGTGAACCACATCTCGATATCTTTTTTATAAGCTGAAATTTTGGCCAATGAAAATTTTACCAACTTAAGTTAAAGCTAAGATAAAATCGGACATGTTTGTTTCCATATCTGTCATAAAAAAACTCCAAAGGCCTAGAATGGAAAGAGAAAAAATTTGATTCTTAGAAATATCTGTTTTTAACTAAAACCACTATCAAAATAACTGGTTTGGTTTGAATTTGAAAACGATCAACTTTTTGCAAACTGTGGTCCTGAAAAGGACTGATTTTGAACAAGAAATATTATTTAACTCCTGTGTTCAAATTGTCTTCCGTCACGTTCCACAAATTATTCCAATCTTTCATGGGTGGAGAAAACTGCCACTTCAATTTCAGCCACAGGCAGCCGTAATTCTATTTTGCATATCCAACCTTGTTGTTGGTGAAGTTCGAAAAACAATGTCTTTCACGCGTGCCCATAAAGAGAAATCGAGACACGTCAAGTCGGGCGACTTCGCCGGCCAAGGAAATAAGCTTCCCAATCTTAAACGTTTAATAAACATTTATCAAGATTTGTAAATTTTAAAATTAATTTATTAAGAGATTGTAGATTTTATGATTTATTAGAATTAAATATATATCATTGTATTTCTGCTGGATTTTCTGCCAGCGCTCTTGAAAAGCCTCGTTGATGTTTGCAAACTCTAATGGGGAAAAGCGCTAAACAGCCGTCCAATTGCAAGAACTTGATTTGCCTAATATCCAGTGGTACATCACCTAACAAAACTGGCAATTCATTGATCAAAAACTCTAAGAAGAGGTTACCAGTTAGTGCTTGCTTAAAAAAATAGGGTTCGCTAATTCTGCCTCCTATAATGTCACACCACACGTTTAGACTCCAGCGTTTTTGATACTTCACTTCTCGCATCCAGTGCGGATTTTCAGCAAACCAATAATGCACATTATGCATTACCCTACCGTCACTATTAAAAGTAGCTTCGAATCTGTGATAAGAAATTTTGGTTTTCATGAATCATGCCTAATAGCCAGTGACAATAATTTAATCAGTGATCTAAATGTTCTTCATTTAGGGCCTGGTGCAAGACTATATGGTAAGGATGTAGTCTAAAAAAACAGGTAGATACATAATACAAAATAATACCGAACGGTGTAGTAAATTTACCCGTTGTCTTTTAAAATATTTAATTCATTCGGGCTAACCCCAGGTCTAGAGATAACGCTATATGAATCATATGAATGGCTTCGTCGTTTGTGAAAGGCATTTTGAATACATACATACACAACTAATAAAGAATAAAACTGCGTTTAATTAAGATTTGACTTTTCTTTCCAATAATATTTAGGAGTTTGTCATTTGTTTCCTTGGCCTACTACTTATCTTATTGAGGAAAGCAACGAGGACTTTTTATTTTAAACACGTAAATTGTGCATATGTAGATTTATATTTTATTTTTGTCTTAAAACAACTATCAAAATGTATTTTAAACGTTCTTTCAAGTTTTTCTTCATTATTTCAGAAAATAAATGTTTTAAAAAATTCTATTAAGTCCGAAAATCGCCAGTAAAGTAACAAATTTGGTCAAAATGTTTATTTTATTCTGCTATTTTAATTACTCGCCAATATTCTAGCTTTTGACTACTTTGATTTTCTATTTTAGTGTGCAAAAGATTATGTAGACGTGTTTAAATTTTTTCCCCAAAATTCGCACTTGTGCTTAGCTTGGGAAAAAGTTATAGAAATGCCACTTGCACGTGCTCATTTGATCTTCATCTTGCTATTTTTCTGTGCAAAAAAATATCGATCGATTTCATTTTTTTTAGAAAACTTGCAATTTCTGTTATAAAAAACGCCCTCAAATAGTTAGTTAACAAATCACAAACAAAAAATTTTGGTAATGTTGGATCCCTAAGGTTTGCGTTTTTGATTGTAATTCGCTGAGCGGTATATATATATATATATATATATATATATATATATATATATATATATATATATATATATATATATATATATATATATATATATATATATATATATATATATATATATATATATATATATATATATATATATATATATATATATATATATATATATATATATATATATATATATATATATATATATATATATATATATATATATATATATATATATATATATATATATATATATATATATATATATATATATATATATATATATATATATATATATATATATATATATATATATATATATATATATATATATACCGCATGTCATATCGAGCAATCTGTTATTTCAGATCTCCTTGGGTACAAGCCTGCCTGATGAGGGTAGAGGCCCAGAAATCATGATCGCAGGAGAGTACCCTGTGATATAATCGAAAGCAATACTTCTTGTAGGCCGTTTTGCACCTGCAGAAATTATATATTTTTGCTATTCTACATATATATCTTTTCCGGCCAAGAACTTTTGATAAAGATATGTGAAAGCGCATTTTTATCGATTTTAGTATCTATTCTCCGCATGATGGTGCTAATGCATACTTTGCCAAATTACCTATGGGTTGGCAGCCGGAAATCACCAGAGCCCCAATAGGTGGCGCTAAGTATTACACTTAGCATGTAGTACTGTTTCGGTATGATAGACGTTTCGTTTTCGATTTTGTCATATCGAGCAATCTGTTATTACAGATCTCCCTGGATACAAGTCTGCTTGATGAGGGTAGAGTCCTAGAAATCATGATCGCAGGAGAGTACCCTGTGACATAATCGAAAGCAATACTTCTTGTAGGTCGTTTTGCACCTGCAGAAATTATATATTTTTGCTATTCTACATATCTATGTTGATTTTTACTTCTTCACGGATGGAAAAATACATGTACATCCGTTCACTACTGTTGTTCTGAAAAGAACAATTTTGCTGACGTTTCGCCAAAATCACATTTGGCATTTTCGAAGCTTTCTTTCTCGCGTCCGAATAGAGACTGATCAGTCTCTATTCTCTAAAATATATATATATATATATATATATATATATATATATATATATCAAATTTTTAAATTCGTTGTAACATCATGCGACGTTCCGACATCCAAAATTTGGATGTCACAGCATTTTTTCGGTTTTTTGAGCTAATCGGGGCGTAGTGGGTACAAGGAACCTATTAATGGATGTCATAAGGCATGTGTTGTAAAAATTTTATACAGAAAAATATACATATACATTCCAATTTCTGTATATTTTATAGAAATTTTAGATATACTGCTTTGTGACATCCTCTAAAAAAGATGTATATATTTATTTGATTAATAATTCGTTGTGACATCCAAAAATTGACAACACTGCAGCAGTCGCTTCCTAAAAGAAAATTTTTACGTTTGCATACATCCGAGTCCATGTTGCGTTTACTCAGTTTTGCGCCAAAGCTTCTTGCGACATCCCGTGGCTGTATAAATGTTTGTCTCAATTTGTATTTATAGGTAATCCCAATATTAAAATATATCTGTGGTGCTCTTCGTTGTTTGTATTATGTTGTGCAGACATTTAATAATCCTGCTTTATTAATTTTATCATTTGCTTTCCAAGATAATGCATTGGTAAAAGTGAATTGTGTCATTATGTTCTTTACGACTGATGAGAACATAATAAATGATAATAAAAAATAAATTTGGTAATCATGGTAAACTGATCGGCGAAATGAAATGAAAAATTTCAAAATTTGAACTTTTAAAAATTGGTGATTTATAGTTTTTTCTGACACAACAAGCATATTTTTATAGTTTTTTTTTTATTTTTTTTTTATTGTTTACTTACATCCGCATCAATTTAAGGAGTTTAGGATTTAGACCCGTATTAAACTTAGTACTTCTAGTAAGCCGGCCATAGTTCAGTAAACTGGACTATAGCCAGTCGTAAATGTCAAATAAAGTCCCGTCATGTTAACTTAAACCTGATCTAAGGAATATGAGCATTAAAATTTAGCAATATATCATTAAAACCGCGAGTTTTGAAGTATGTCGTATATAAAAATGCAGATTAATAAAAAAATGTGTTGGTTAATTATTGGTAATTTTTTATAGTCAACATTAATAGCCATAGTAGATGTTCCTGTGTAAGCATGTGTACAGGATCATTGAGTAAAAGTTAGTCACCTACTTAAAATCTTATTGCGAACTGAGCTTCAGTTTCTTTATGTAAAAAACTCTGCTTATGATAAGACAAAGAATAGGTACATGCGGGTGTATATCCTCTAACTTAAAAAGTAGGAGTATTTTACTTTTAGTGCGCTTTCATATTGGTAAAAATCCAGTATGGCAGAATAAAATGACGGCCCATTAAAAGGTAAAAAGATAATTACTAAAAAACTACTTATCGAATTTCCCCAAATTTCACAGAATGTGGGGTACATATCCAAGAAGGCGAAATTAAATATCTGCCTAATAAAATTTTAAGAAATTATTGCTAAAAACTGCTGCCCTAATTTACCTTAACCATTGCACAAGAATCAAGTTTGATATAGTGATAAAATGGAAAATTTTAGCGTTCAAGTCAATATAGAGTTTGTGGGGACTAAACAGAGTCATTCAAGATTTATGGCCGCTTTTCGATATTATCAGAGGTACATTTGAGGGCTTATATTTTTTTAATGCATCAACATAAATCATTTTAGCATGGTAAAAACTTCCAAATGTGGTCTTCTTTCAACTGCGGTATTTTTGTTTAGTATTCTTTAATAACGGTATACAGAGTAAATAAAATCTTGGATGCAAATTTTCTCGATTAATTTAAATGGAACGCCCTGTATATTATTATATTTTCAGATTATTCCGTTTTTGCCTATTTACCTAATTTATTAATAGGGTTTATGGGGTCTACAGAGTCGTTCAAGATTTATGACCACTTTTCGAAAATATTAAAGGCACATTTGATGTTAAGAGCCCCCTATTTTGCCTAGTTGTGCGAGTAAAATGAGGTTTTACAGTAGCGTTATAGTGAAAATTATGTCTATTGACATTTCTGTTTCTGTGGAATTGTTGCTTCGTCAGTAAATAACACAAAAAAGTCAGCAAATCTCTTTGAATTTTTGTTGTGCCCAGAGACAAAAATCTAGTCGGCCTTATTTTTACAAATAAAATTAAACTGTCAAAAATATAAATTTGAGTTGTCATACCGGTGCCGGTGTCTGAGTTTTGTATTATAAACATGAATTTTAATAGACAAGAAATGAAAGATATGATTTATGTGTTACGAGGAAGTGAAAAGAATTGTTTGTAAGCGACAAAAATATCCTGATACAAGACAACCACACAGAAGCGCTTTTGAAAGGCTTATGCAACGGTTTGATGAGACGGGAAATGTAGAATAGACGAAAACTTATCGATCCAAACCTGTTTTAAATGAGAAGAACGGGTTAGCGGTAAACTTAAAAGTTATAGAAGACCTACATGTTGGGTAAAGAAGAATTGCAAGGGAAATAGATGTAAGTAAAACCACTATTCTATGAAGTTAAAAATAACCAGTTTCACCTATACTACATTGAACTACTTTAAAAATCGTATGCGGATGATTATCAAAGGCGACTAGATTTATGTTACTGAGCACAACAACAAATTTAGAGAGAGCCAAGATTTAGTAATTTTGTGCTATTTACTGACTAAGCAATATTCTACAAAACTGGAAATGTCAATAGACATTATCTTCATTACGACGCTATTGAAAATCTTCACTATATTCGCACAATAAGTCAAAATAGGTGGTCTTTTAACGTCTGGAGTGGAATCGTTGGAAATTTTGTCATCGGTCCGCATTTTTTTGAAAAAAGGCTTACTGCACATCTATATATCTAGTTTTTGAGGGAAAACTTTACAACACTATTATACCAAATCCCTGTTAGCGTCCATGATGATTGATATGGTTTATGCATGACGGTTCCCCAGTTCATCATACGGCTGACATTCATGCATTTCTTACTGAAAAATTTCAAGATCGCTGGATATGAAAAGGCGGACCGATTGTGTTGCCACCTAGATCCCTTTACTTGATAAAAATGACTTTTTCCTTTGGAGCTTTGTTAAAAATTTAGTCTATCAAATACCTCCGACTACAAAAGAAAATATGAAGGTAAGAATCCGAAGTGTATTTAATGATATTAATTTTAACACATTAAGAAACATTAGCCTATCTTTTGAAAATCGTTTAAATATTTATGTCGTACAGAACAGTAGGTATTTCGAACATATAATTAAGAAGTTTTTACTGTTTTATACGCTTTATTCCTTAGTACTGTTTTTTATTGTTTTATTTTTTTTTATTTTTACATTTTAATTGCTCTAGGGTGGACAACTTAACAATTAGTTTAAAATAGTTCTTAAGTTGTCCATTCTAAGTTTTAACTAGTTTAAAACAGTTTTGACTCGATCAGTTTTTGTGTGTTCTATATTTCCCGTCTCATCAAACCGTTGCATGATTTTTCAAAAGCGCTTCTCGGATACTTTTCGTGATATTTTCAAGACAAACAAACAATTGCATTCATTGTGTTTAGATTGACGAGCAATCTATCTACATGTTGAGATAATTTACCTAATTTAAAGTTTTTTTTTCAATTGCGAAAATGTCAAAAAAAATTTTATATGGCAATTGCATTAACTTGCTCCTAACACATAATTTATCTCGATCATTTCGAAATATCCACTAGTTTTTTTTAATAGGTCATTGTAATACTATCACCTGTATTTGTAAAATTTTTAGTTAAAATCTTTTTTTATTAGTGATAATTTTTATTTTTTGAAATTTTCGAATTTTTCGACCCATCCATGCTGATATGAATAAATTAAAAAAAAAATTATCTTGAAAGAAGAACACTGCAATATTTTCCTGTAATAAATTGAGATGTCCACCTCTCATGTTTTCGAAAACTTGTCATAAATCTTGAACAACTCTGTATAGATCACACAAACCCTATACTAAATCAATAGCTAATAAGGGAGGAATCTGAAAATATAATAATTTACAGGTCGAGCTATTTAAATTAATCGATAAAATTTGCATCTAGGATTTTTATTTACCCTGTATACCGTTATCAAAGACTGCTAAAGAACCGCAGTTAAAAGAAGACCACATTTGGAAGTTTTTACCATGCTAAAATGATTTTTGCTAACGCATTAAAAAATTACAAGGCGTCAAAATATCGAAAAGTGACCATAAATCTTGAATGACTATGTATTAGTTCCCACAAACCCAATATTGGGTGAATGGCTAAAAAGGGAGGAATCTGAAAATAAAACAATATACAGCGTGTTTCATTTTAAAAATGTAAATTTGGTTTGTGGCAAACGTATCCTCAACCCTGGATAATCGAAAATAATTTTAGGTTATTTCTCTCAGCAGTCCGTACAACTTTCGTACAATTTTTTTCTAATTCTTACAATAACCAAGCTATTGGATTTGAACGCACTGATGGACCACGCTGTATATCATTTAAACACAAAATACTCTTTTTCTTGGGCACTCCATGAACCTGCAAGTCTTTAATTTAGGCAGATTGTGTATACATAATACGTGAAAACGGTTTGGACTTTTTAAGTAGAGCCCAGCCAGGCGATGCAACTTTATGTTTTTACTCAATATGCCGATGCTTAATGCACTGACTAATCTCTTCGCGAAATCACAAATTTCTCGATAAGACTGAGATATATCCATATAGTTATTTTGTAGTAAGATAACACATTGTATAAATATCAATATATGCCTATTTTCTTTATTACGAGGACAGTTCTGTTAAAAGGGTTTTACCTATTTTTGTACCCAAATAACCAGGACTTATAAGAGATTATAAGTACAATTTATACAATATCTGTAAAATTATTGCCAATATAAACCATTATCTATGTGTGGTAGAATTTGTTACGAGGGTTATCCCGGGTAAAGCAGAATTAAACGATTTTTTAAAATTTATCTTTCTTCATATTTATTTTCAATATATTTTCTACTGTTTCTTCATATACACATACCTTTTTTTTAATTATGCTTTTATTTGTTGTCAACATTTTTTAATTTTAATTATTTTGTATTTCTTTTAAGTTTATGTAAATGGCCGACAAAAAAATTAACGATAACTTTTAATATTTTTCTCCATAAATAGAAGATTTTTGCTTCTATTCTAAGAAAAGGAAATAGAATATTACCGACTTTTTTAAACATTTCATTAAGCAGCTATTTTGTTTCGCGACATGGGATAGACCAAATTTGACCAGTTCATCCCTGTTTTACACTACTACTAATATTTTTGTCTAAAATTTCAACTCCATTGTATACGTACTTTTTATGTTACTGATACATTTAATTAGGCAGTCATTTTTGTTCACTATCAAGGCTCCACCCCAAACCACCGCGATTTTGTTACGTCATGTTGAATTCGCACCAGTTTATCCTTATATCATATTTAATTTTTCTCCAAAATTTACAGTCAATTGAATAAGAAGATTTTTTTAAGTTTTTTTTATTCTGCTATTTTGAATTCGTTATACAACTTTACCGGTTTATCTCTATATTACATTTAATGCTTGCACAAAATTTGAAATTAATCTAATAAGTAGTTTTTCAGACTGATTTTTTAAATATTTTATTAGGTCGCCATTTTGTTTTGCCATCTTATGTGCATACCAAAATATTACCAATTCATGTAACACTTGATTTTTTTTACAAAATTTGATTTAAATTAGTTTTTTTAGTAATAATTTTTTTACGTTTCACTAGGTTGCTATCTTGTTCCGACATATTGGATTTTAACCAAAATATTTCCATGAGCCTTAATTTTTGTCAAAAATTTGAAATCAATCTGATGAGTAGTTTTTAAGCTATGCCGCGAACACACAGACAAACCGACAAGTGGACCCACCGAATTGATACAACATAGATATGTAAAACCTGCTAGCGTAATTTATTAATCATTAATTAATACTACAGTTTTATTAGTGCATCTCTATACTACAATTAGTTATATCACACAATTTTAAATCAGTTTATTTAGTAGTTTTTTCAGGCTGAATGTTTAAGTATTTTATTAAACCACCATTTTGTTCCGCCATCTTGGATTCGTTCCAAAATTTAACCAGTTGATTCCTACATAATACTTGATTTTTGTACACAATTGGAGATAAATTGGAAAAGCATTTTTTCAGTAATAATTTTTTTAACATTTCAATAGGCCGCAATTTTGTTTTGCCATATTGGATTTTTACCAAAATGTTATCAGGTCATCTCCATCTGACCCTTACTTTTTGACAGACAGACCGACGGAATCGAGAAAATAAGTTTTTCGTCGTCTAGGGGCCCTGATACGTAAAGATCTGAAAAAATCTGAGAGTGTGATTTTTTCACGATTACAATACTTCCCTTTTTAGAGGGAAGTAATAATAACAATATATTTTATTTTCCTTATCATCTTAAATACAATTCTAATACATGGTGGATGTTTGTGACATCGGTAATTAGGTACACTGCTGGTTTGTTTTAACAAACAATAATTCTAAGGAAACTGCTTCTCTTACACATTATCTAGTATTTACTTGTTACACATCTCTTAATTGTTTTTTATTGTATGACTTATAATAATTACTGTTATATTCACTTATAATCATTGCTTTCTTCCGTAATATTTAGAAATAACATAAAGGAAATTACCGATTTCAATGAAATCAAAATGATTCACAGTTCGATGAGTAAAATACATTACATTATGAAAAGCCGATTTTTTTTAGTCAAGTTGTTTGATGTGCAATACGTCGAGGCATTATGAGTTTTTCATTAAGAGACTTCACAGATTCTGTAAGTGCATGCTTATACCCAATATGCCGATATTCGAGTTCAAGTTTATTGTTAGTAGGAGATATTAGGGTCGGTTAAACTAACGGATAGTTGCGCATGCATACAGTCTGTTACAAATTCGAGGTACGAGCATTGGAAACGGTAATATTAATTTTACTGTTTATTTCAGTCCACCTAGTTTTTCCACAACTTGTGTTAACTCCGTCTTAGCAATTAGAGTTGATATTTACTTTGACCTGCTGTAATTATGAAATCGTATTGCGACAAAAGTAATCTATAGGTGATCAATCTACACTGTCGGTCAAAAAGTCCGGCCAAATAGAAAATTATGTTGGTTGTCAAAAAAAAATTATATTTTTCTCATTAATATTTTTTAAATATTTTATTTTTATAAATGATAATGATTATGAATGATAATGATTATGAAAAATTCGTTTGTTGATTGATTAAAGAGGTAATTTACATTAACAAAAGTACACATTTTTTTTAATATCACACACAGCAAAAACATATTCCATTACATCTGTCGAGAGACCGTGCAAATATTCTAAGGGGTAACCTCATTAAACACCTCACTTGGTAAATATCTTGTCTCCTTTTCTAATTCGCAGTGTTAATATACTGTTTCGTTCATATGCTGTTATAAAAGCTTGGCAACGCTATAGGGATGTCACAACTTAATCGAAATTTTTGCGGATGTTTCAAGGTAGCTTTTGCGCAAATCTATATTAAATATAAATGGATGTCACAGCGATGGTATAAATTTAATCATTGTTTTAACAGTTATCTAATATTTCTTTACAGAAATAGAAACCTCTTTAAATTCTATAAAAGTCATATTTTTGTTTTTTCTTTATGTCTTCTCTCGGCACGATGTCACAAAGTTCCAATTTTTATCAGATGTCACAACACCAGGAGGATCAGTACATATCTCATATATATATATATATATATATATATATATATATATATATATATATATATATATATATATATACTGTAGTTGAGGTAATTGTTTTAACATGGAAACATTGTGGCTGTCATTGGCTTAGATACTGGAAATAGCTTAAATTTATCTATTTTTTTTGTACACAAAATATTTATTTCACTAGCTCTAGAAAAAAGAATTTTTTTTTGTTTTTTTTTGTATGAAACATTTATTCAAATAAATAAATAAATATATACCGCAGAGATACTAGACTA
This sequence comes from Kuschelorhynchus macadamiae, assembly GCA_030620095.1. Lineage (NCBI taxonomy): Eukaryota > Metazoa > Arthropoda > Insecta > Coleoptera > Curculionidae > Kuschelorhynchus > Kuschelorhynchus macadamiae. The sequence continues at coordinate 342,275 of JAUTXW010000197.1, read as the reverse complement.
GACTAAAAAACAATGAAAGACTTACAAGGTTGATAAAAAAATAGAGCTTTTTTAATTGGCGGTTTATGTATTGGGTGACTCGGATACGAGCCACAATCCTAGTAAAGTCCAATTTAATATCACTGCACACTGCACAACTATAAAAGTGGTATATGTTACTTAACTTGATTTCTAGAACAGCAAACATATTAAAAAACTAGGAAAATACCCGATGCATAAAATACTTATATTCGTAGCCTTATAAAAAATAAATATAATATTTTTGACCACTCTGTACTGCACCTATGCCAAAAAAGAAGAAACATTGGAATTCAGAATATGCCTTTCGAGACAATAACTTTAATTTAAGGGACATTTACTCTTCTGTCAATTTGAATTCTTAGGGCTGTACAAATTAGATATAAATAGGTAAAACATTATGCTGGAATTAAACGAGGAGAAATGTCTTTATCAAAATTAAGGGCAAGAGAAAGTTTTAAATTTTGCTCCCCATTTTATAACACCCTGCATAATAGGCAATGACACCATTAATACATATCCAATTAGCTTAACTAATACAATAGCATATTATTAAAAACTGTATTCAATTTTCTTTACCTAAGCCAGAGATATTTGGCTTTAAAACGTTTTAAATATTTTAACAATAGTTTATTACTTAGTACTTAAATATAATAAATTTAATTTGCCGTAATGTTTTATTATTAGAACCATAAAAACAGAGCTTATTATTGGATAACCTAACTAAAACAAAATAAAAATGGTTATATCGTCATCACCGCACACTCTTGGTTAGAAGAAATAAAGTTTATCATTACTACGGACGATAGAGCTGATAGGCTGGTTTTCTTTGTGACACTAATTTGTAGTACATGTGTATAAGGGATGTCAGGAAAAATAAATTTTTGATATAGTTTTGAGTAAATGATTGCAACAAATTTACCTGGGTCAGTCCTATTGCGTAAAAAATGTAAGCCAATAAATAAAACGTAGTAGTTCTATTGCGTAGGACTGACCCAGGAAATATAGTAAGTATTGGACTGTAGATGTTCATGTATTTAACGCAGTTTGAGGTTCTAGGAAAAAGAAGTAACGATACGCGTATGACATGTTTCACTCTAGTGGCTCGTCAGATTTTGAAATAGGTGTTCAATATATTTTAATTCGGTACTCTTAAACAAAAAAAAATCGAATCAAACATTGTATACAATAATCAACTTAATACGCGAAGAAAGGTCAAATTTAAATTATAAAAAAAAAGTTGTAAAAATACGTACCAACTTAATATAAATAGCTTGATAAATAAACAGTGTATATAGTTTATGGTTTATTTATACAAAAAATCCATTCTACTATTTTTGTTTTCCGCGAAAAAATTACTCGGATACTAAAGCCTGTCACTAAGGAAATGAATTCCTTCTTAATGCTAGATTTTTGCCGCATGACAAGCGAATTTTATCGATCCTGTTGCATTTTATTTCTGAGCAAAGAATTAGTTTTTTTTATCGTGGGAAAAGAACGTTCACTTTCGGCACTAGTCATTGGTATCGTACAAATTAATTTTAATAACAGGATAGTTTCCCTAAAGCATTCATTCCGGTTTCTATCGATAATTAGGTGTAAAATTACTAATGCGCTTCCCGCAAGATGGAAATTTTGTCTGCAATAAATAACACACACGTCATATTTAAGCTTTTCTTTCTCAAATAGTTAACTTTATCAAAATCATTTGTAAGAAAATATTCTTCATATTCTTTAAATTTCTCAGAGAAAAGAGTTTTAATGCTGTTTAAAACTGAAAGCGATCATTGGCCTGGTTAATGAGAATATCATACACTTCTTTTGTTTGCGCAAAAAGTGATATCGCCTAATTACGCGTCTTTGGTAGTGAAGTTGGACGATCTAAGTTAGGAATATTTGTAATACCGTTGTCAAAATTGTTTAAAAATAAGTTTATTTTAACAGCATCCAAAGACCGAGACTGAAATTATTTAAAGAGGATTTTACAGTATGTCATTATTTGAGAAAAAATGTAAGCCAATAAATAAAACGTTCATTATTTAAATAACCTAATAACGTCTCAGTTTTATTAATTGTATTCGAGTCATTTTCGAGGGTGTCTAATATTTCTAAGCAAGTTGTTAGGTGCTCTTTGTTTTCAGGAACCGCCTTCACGGTACATGCGTTAAAATTCCATCTTGTTGCTGGTGCCACGGGAATCTTTTTTATTTCACTGTCGTCTAGGGCGCCAATCCGTTTTGTGATCTCGCAAACAAAGTTGGAAATACATGTAAACTGGCAAAAAATCGCCAGATGTGTATTAACACAACTGTTTACTGTAAACTTAAATTAAATTGGTGTGCATAGCAATGTACATAGAATGCATATGGATATTATTTCCTTATAATATTTAGTACACCCCTTCCTTTCTTGACATAACGGCTACTCTGTTATAGATTTTATCTACTAGTAGATCTGCGGAAATATTAAGAAATTCCAACTATTTCTTAATTTCGCTGGCCGATGTCATTGGTACTATGTGACACAGGTCTAAACATTTCCAAAAACGTTCGTGAATTTCTCCATTTTGATCATATCTTAAAATAATAACAAGTTACTTTTAAGTAGAAATATCAATGGTTTCATCACACTGAATAGCGATTCACGGTACACGCGTACAAAGCGACAAAGCGCACCTCTGATACTTGTCTTTTATCCCTTCTTGGCAAACTATTAAAATGGCATTTAATGTGTCATTTTGAAATGATTTTAACATAGCTTTAAAGATATTATTTTCTTGCAAATATTGTTTTATAGTCATACCTATTTCTGATACAAAATAAAAGAGTCCTTGGCTGGGATTCCATAAGTTCTTGCTTTTTGTCAATTGTATGATATTTGAAGCCGATTTTAGACAAAACTCTCCAAGGGCTAGTGATGCTATAGCGTATTTGGATTTCATCATTCCTATGTTAAGTAAGAAACTATAAACAGTTTTTACAACTGTCTTACCATCTACAGTTTAATTCGTTTTCTTTAGTGAATCACCACAAGAAACACCATAAATATTTTTCCACGGACGCTACATAATGCTGCTTGATACTTATAATTTTTCGTAAAATGATTCGCAATGCAAGTGAACACTTCCCGTAATAAATAAAGACTGGCATTCAGTTTTTCAAAAATGTATTTAAAATATTTACTATAGGTAGAACACTGTTGAAAACGTTTAAAATTTACTTTTTATATCTAAAACAGAAGAATTTTTAGATTTTTTTTTATACTTAAAAATTATTACAATCCGAGCCTCTCAACTATTTTTGTTAATTTCCGAGTTAGTTGTATTGCAATCATTAAGTCAAATCCATTTTTTGTAAAATTTTCTATATATACTTCAATCATATCAACAAACATGATTTTATGAATGGAGATTTAGTAATCAGTAGAGACGAAATCTTTTTGATGATAAAAAAAATAGGATTTCAGCAGTAACGATTTTGTGAAGCTTATCATGGTATAGTAATCGGAGTGTTAAGCGACTGCTAGTTGATGCGCCGAAATTTTGGATTCATCAGATCCATGGTAATTTGCGACGTATTATAACCGATGCTCACATCAAAGAATAAGAAACGAAAGCAGTTAATGATAGCTGAGATGATGTTTATAAAAAGAAAAGTATATTTAGTTTGTTTATTTGTGTTTATAAAAAATGTGAGAATGGGCAAAATGTGTTTTCACTTTTTTTACTATATATAAAATATATTGTCACGATTTTATTTTTCTCAACCAAAAAATCTTTATTAGAATTAACAAAGAAATCTTACCTAGATAGTATCATAATTACAAGTACTGTGTTATTTTAAAATTTAATTTTAATCGATAAACTTTTTACGTTGTAATGATCCGATACAGCGAAATTCCGAACAGCCTAAACTCGCTTCATAATCCAGTGGATTCCTGAAACCAATACATATTTTAACATGATTTCTCAAGTCATAAACTAACAAAATAGCCTATGTTTAAATATCTTCATGCCATCCCATTTCAGTTAATTTCAGGGCAGTAAACAGCTTTAGCCTATTTATTTGCTTGGTATAAAGTTGAAGAACCACTCTCCATAATATCGATGATAGGAAAACAAACAAAACAACTATATAATAACCTTTACACTCAATACTCAATACAATATTTAGATGAAGTTTGGATTAATTGTGTTATATAATGCGTGTATTCTCTTGACCTTAGTACTATCTTAAATATTGTTGATTAAATTTAAAAAAAAATCACAAATATTTGATGATGATAATTTGCAATAATTCTACTAAATTACTCATAAAAGTTGTACCAGATTTGGCTATTAGGTACATATAGTTCTAGCACGTGACCTGTAAGGGTCAAAGTAGCAAAACAGGTATTTAAGATTCCACATACTTTTTGGCAACACACTTTCGCTGGGAGAGCTGGTGTGTGCCTGAAAAGCCTTTTGCAGATGTGAATGTAAAAATAAAGCATATGATTCATTTCTTAACAGCTATTATTTGTTGTAAATAGTGCTAAAAACATAATTTGTCATATAATGGTAAAACTTTAATTGTTAATTGAAATTTAATTTTTAAAAGAATTTTTAAATTAAAATGCCAAATTTGTATCCCCTGGTATGTCTTTATTTGACTAATTTTACTGAATACATGATGGTTTAACTTGAGTGTTCTTGAGTAGCAAAATACAAGATAAATAGCATTTATATCTATAACTATTTTTGTGTTTAAAATATCCAAAATATACTTAATTATTATTTAGTTACCATTTCAAATGAGTACATAGTTGCATATCTAGGCATATACAATGTATATGATGAAATATTGGCCTGCTTTTGGATTTAGTAAGAGCTCTCTATGACGCCAAACCATTAGCTATAGTTTAGTCAATTTAAAACTATAATCTTAGCTCAAAATTTATTACACAAGTCATATACCAAAATATTAACCTACTAAATATGACCACATCAAATCCCATAAGTCCAGTATCGCAGAAAAAACTTAATAAAATTGTCAAAATATCCTTAGTGTTTCAATGCAGCTTCCTTAGGCGCAGGCAATACTGGTGGCCGTTAGCTTTTAGGCAGTGGAGACGGCGGGATCGATTTATGATTTAATATAGTGCCAAGTGATTAAAAAAAATTACACTAGGCCCTAGGAATTGTTATTAAATATTTAGATAAGGCAATAATCACTAATTGCTTCCACAAGCTGAAAAGTATATGTGAAACCCTATCTACTAAAAAGAAAACAACAAACTTTAAATGAAAAAACCATATAATATTTACTTGCGAGTTTTACAGTGTAACTACAGATTTATCTTAAACTATTAAAAAGTTTAATTTTTAAATTTTTAAATAGATTAATATTCGTATATCTAGCTAAATTAAATTATTAAAATTAGCCGTACTTAAATATCTTAATTGGTTGTTGTAAAATAAATAAAGATATAGTTACAAGGTAAGGGCATTGGCCGTCAAACTGTGATCACATTTTGTTACGTAACCGCCAAACAATTGAAAATCAGTTACTTATAGCAAGTATAATAATTAGTAATACGCTACGATTGTACTCACTAATGACACTGCAACACACTTGTATATAAAAGTAATATTAAAATTTACCAATCAAGGGTTACTAGTGATTATATGGTTCAGTAAGTAAATGTAAAAATAAATAAATGTTATATGCAAAAGTTTAACTCAGTCCAATGAGAAAACAATAAAAAATATACTTTTGAATATATTTTATGTACCATAAAATAAAATAAATATCAGATGTCAAATGACTTAACCTGGACCTAGACCATGAAATGTCTAGTTAGGAAACTCTTTAAATTAAATGCAGTTACCTAGCATTTAGGCTAGAACTTTACCTAGTTCGAAATTTAAATAAAGAAAACAAAAATGATTTTATCTATATTAATCAAATACTACCCGATTATTAGCTAATTATTACCCTATTATTAATCAGTTATTAACTCTCGTAATAAATTGTCTATAATTACCTAACATATATCTAGATAAGTTCTTGCATTGGAAAATAATTCAGTCATATAAAAAAGCATGTGATTTCCAAAATATCATCTCCCAACACATAAGTGCAGTAGGCCGACAATCAAACAAAATATCCAATCCAAAATCATTAACTCAATGGATACCAATACACAGCTCAAATATTGCTAAAAATGATTTGGTTGTATACTCCCAACTTGGGAACTGAAACTTTTACTAGTACATTAGTTCACAACTCAAAATCAGAAAAATTCTGAAAACCTGCTACGCCAGCAGATGCAGGTGACCTGTACCAACGACAGGTATTACCAAAACTGAAACTGCAGGTTTTAGGAAGAGAATCACTGAACCTCTTTCATTTCCTAACTTTCTATCTCTATCCCACTTATTAGGTTACTACAGTAAAAGTACCCATGATGCCAAATTTCATAGACTTTTCAGGGACTTGGGGTACACCACATTCCATTCTGAGAACAGAAAATTCAAAACTATAATCCCCGAATACCATCTTACACTGAATGCGAGGACAACATGAAAGTACATAATTACATAAATTACAAATCCAAATCAGTAGACTTAATCGGTAAAACAATACTTTAAAAAGGTACTACTTTTTGCCGCCATAAACACGTTTACCGGAAGTAGACTGTATCAGCAACACGGCATAATATGCCAGTGACACTAAACGTTTTATGACAAACCTGTGCATCTATGTGGGTAATTCAATGAATGAGTCGCATCCGGGAAGCCTTACATTACTTTCCCCTAAATGGCTCTTGTAAAGAATTTTACCCATGGAATTTAACAAATTTAAAATATACATTTGAAAGATTACCTTTTTTTAACAATTCCCATACACAAAAATTTATGGATGAGGCACTTTTTCGAATTATATCCAAAAAAATTAAGGTTTCGGAAGATTGCACTGAACTTGTTTATGGCGTATCGCTAAAAACATATTTTTCACAAACTTAATTTATGCACTACGTAAAAGACTGATTATATTATAATGCTTTATAACACCAAAATTATTATTTCTAACTAAAAGTTAGAAGTAATTATTATATTAAACATTATTAAACGTTTTTAAACATAATTACAGCTGCTAAATAAAGAGAGAGCGGGAGTGTCGTCTGTTGGACGGAAATCCAGTGTGCTGGGGATACTACGTTGCCAAGTTTATTTTATATATGATCTATATAAATTATATAAGAAAAAGAAAATGAATATGTGGGTTGTGAAACGGTACCAGCAGGAGCGCAAAGGCACTAGGTGAATTGGTACCGGGTTAGCACCAGGTTAGGCGCCGTAGGCGTCATCGTTAAAGGCCTAAAAGACGAACAACAACGCAGGGCATTACTGGCGAAAGTCTAACATTCGGCATCGGCCCAGAGGGCCGATGTCGAATGTTAGGCTTCCGCCAGTGATGCACCCGCCTGTTGATTAGTGTTGACCGCACTAGGTAGATTGGTACCGGGTTAGCACCAGGTTAGGCACCGTAGGCATCATCATTAAAGCCCTAATATAAAAGGCGAACGACAGCGAAGTACATCACTGGCGAAACTCTAATATTTGGGATCGGCACAGGGATCCAAATGCGTTACTGTCGGGAGACAAACATGAAAAATTTAATACAATACAATAATGTAGGTTTGGCAACAATGCAAGATAGCCTTTCTTCAAATTGTCATATTAAGGAATATGGCGCATTGGAATACAGTGAAAATATCGAATTTCTTTTTGGTTTTTTTAATAGAAAAAGTGGTCCATCCATTTCTTTTATTTTCTTAAAACAGTTAAATGAAGGTAAACTTTCTATTTTATATTAAAAAATTATCAAATTCCGTGGGTTTAATTGTTTACAAGACCCCCCTAAATTTAACGTAAAATATTGCAGATATTATTCCACAGGAACAATGATTAAAATGCAGTATCGACAGATCTCTCCAGTGATATAGTTGCTCATTCCTATTATTCCCAAGACTTGACATGACTTTGACACGTCCAAGATGAACATAAAATTTGTTGAAATGGAAACGACCAATAGATAATTTTATTATAGAAACGAAAAGAGCCCTAAAATGAAATAAGTTTAATATGCCGATAGCAGAAAATAGCTAAATGTAAGTAGAAATTACAACCCGCCTTAACAAAATATATTCTGATGCCATAACTAAATACCTGTAAATAAGAGGTTATAAATCTTAACCTTTTTATTTTATGTTTCAGGTCTAGAAGTAAATAAATTAGACCTACTAGCAAAACAGCAAAATGACCTATTCCAAACGTTATTAGAATCAAACTATCAAGAGATTTCCAAATAATTACACAAAAGTATAATTAGCCACAAGGTACTTAGCCAATTATTAACCATATCTAAGCACCAATAAAGCCAGTGAAATCCCAAGATTTTTCAAAGGAATGAATCTGAACGATGTCTTACGATGTCCACAAAAGCTATTTTAAACAGGTTAGTAATAAACTAAATATTATCAGAATTAGCACTTTTGCGACATTAAAGCAATAACCCAGAGATAAAAATATATATACTAATATGCAATTTTTCTTTATTTTAGTATAGAGAAGTATGCATGAATACACAATACGGAAACACCAAATAAAAATCGACTAAGCCAGAAAGAAAATCTTATAGTAAAGGGGTCAACCAATGTTCCAAGGGAAATGAACCGAAAACCATATAGAAGATATATACCTTTTTGCTTATATAAAGTGATATGGTAAATAATTTAAATTTCATTTGTTGTAATGACGAATACTGTCTACCAGAAGATAGAGAACTTTAAGGTTTTGTATAATGACGTGCTTTTGGATGTATTTTACAGGAAATGAATTTCACGTGTTTTAATTTCTCTTAGTATTTTAGGCATTTTACGGATAACCCTATAACTAATTTAATTAAGTGCGTTCACCATTTTGTCAAAAGTGAGGTATTTTCTTGAATATTCATATCTAGAGCGAACAATTAACATTACAAAATTACATCACTGTTTAGCTCCGAAAAACTAGCAATGTAGACTGTGTTTGCATACTGACCAACTACCTAAGCACTGTGGTAGCAAATCTCGTTGCTAACCAGGCATGTAGCTCCAAATTCAGTTTGGTGGGGTCCAAGCCAGATACTAATTTTGAGGGGGGGGTCCAAACGGTCAAACCTCAGCAAAATTAATAAGAAGCATACCTAAACCAAAATGTTTTCAAAGCTTCGGTGAGGGTCCAGATCCCAAGGACCCCCCTGGCTACGTGCTTGATGGTGACGTCACTATTGGCCCAAATAGATGCAGTTGTTTTATTGACAGATCAGTTGGAAACCTCTTCTAGTTAAGATTTTTATAATTTGCATATTTGTTTATTCCACTGAAAACGTCAGTATTGTTCGAACTAGCGGGGGTCTTTTGTTGTGCCCAAAAATAGATAGTATATAGGATTGTTCTAATGAATATATTTTCGGCCGTTGGCCTGGTGAAGTATATCTTGAAAGAATTACTCTATAATGTAGGATCTTTAAAAATAGGTAGAAACTACATTAGATTAATGCTTCTTTTCTTAACTTACTTCCGAGTGTTGAATTTCAGTACCTTATAATTATCTGTGGGCTAAAACCCGAATAAATTTAAACAGGATGATATTTAGAAAGAGATTATTCTTGATTGAAAATAGAAATTTGGTTAGTTAATCGTTTCGGTGTATTCCGAGAGTTTTCTGATGTTAAATTTTGAGTTTTCTGTAGATCATCATTCGAACTCTATATTTTTTTCTTTATTTACCTCCTTCCCTCTGGCTAATTTGGCTAGCCGTGGTGTTACCCTAGGAGAACAACGACAGTTTATTATTAACAAGGTTTAAAGCCTCCAAATCCTTTTTAGAATACTGCAATCCTCGATTATCCTCCGTTCTAATAGGAGAGCCTTAAAGAAGCGAAACGCGTGATTATATTTTGAATTAAAAGAGTTTTTAAAATAGTTCTTTTGTAATGGACTTTAAAAATAATTATCTAAGTGTGTGTGGTTAGTTTTTTTTCAATTTTTCTTTAACTAACGGAGATTTTAGGATGACTTCAATGGTTTTAAAAAATTCCTACCTAAACATCAATATCTGAATTTTTCGACATTTCCCCCTTTGGAGGTGAAATATGTTCTTACATCTTTTCACAATATTTCTTTAACTAGTGAGATTTTAAGACGATTATTTCATTGACCTCGTTTAAAAATAATAACTTAAATATCAGTTTTGGATTTCTCCCCATTCTCACCTTAAGAAGGAAAAAAGGGTGAATCACTGTGTCTTTACTTTTTTTACAAGATCTCCTCAACTAAATAAGGTTTAGAACAATACTTTCTTCAATAGCTTTCAAAAATTATTATCTAAAAATTATTTCATATTCGATCGTCAATCTGTAAGGGGATGAAATGTGATTTTACTTTTTTTAAAATAACTCTTTGACTAAATGCGATTTTAAAATGTTTCTGTAGCAAAGTCTTTTTTAAAAACAGTTATTTGAAAACCAGTTCCAGGATTTTTTAAAATATGGTAAAAACGAATGACGTGTTTTTCATTTTTCGCAATATGCCTTCAGCTAAATGAAAAATTTTAGGGCTATTTTATTTTGATTTAAAAATGTGTGGAAAATTTGATTTTAACTTTTTCTTATAAAATTTATTCAACTAAGTGAGTAAATAATTTCTAAATAACTTTTCGGTCAAAATTTGAACGGACGGCACCGGCGAGCGCAACAAAGTGCTGGTATGTTTCTTAAAATAAAACAATTTCTATAAGAAATCTAAGGTTGAAATGTGGTAAAGCCTTAGATGCCCGTCGGTCCATACAAGAATGTTTTTCCATCGATAAATTATTCAAGGACAAAGTATATCCATTGCCGTTGCTGGAATTATTTCACAGGATCTTGTTTTTAGCGTAGCCTATTTTATGTTATCTCTTCGAGAATTACTAAAAAAAATAACTTAGACACTTGAAGCAAAAAATTAACGTAATCAAATCAAGTATTTCATGTATTGTTTTCACTCTGAAAGGTACTTCATATTATCAATTATGTTTAATATATAAGCAAGCAAAAATCCGAGTCTATAGTCGTCGACAACTAGCAGAATGTTTATTAACAAAATATTAGCGATTTTTGTTTTCTTGTACCTCAGTGAGGCTAAAAATGTTCTCACGGCGGACTCTTGCACGGTTTCAGATTATAATGATGTCGCTGAAGCGGCTAAAACTTGTGATACTTTAACTATTACAGATATAGTTATCCCATCAGAAACAACATTAACAATAGCCTTAAAGGATGGCGCTAAATTAATATTTGATGGACATTTAACGCACGAAGTAGCAGAATGGAAAGGCGATCTGGTACAGATCACGGGAAAGAATGTTGATATATCGGGAACAGACAGTAAGTTACTAAGTTAAAGTCATATATGTAGACAATTAAAAATCCCAACAAAACTATTTATATAAAAAAAGAAATTAGACTTGTATAGTAATTTGCGAGAAATTATACGTAAAGTGAGCATCGCTAATATTTGTAGTCCTTGCTATACAGCGTGTGAGTGGATTTGCGTAACATGGACAACATTTTAATTTGTGATTTTCGGCGAGAAAGTTATTCATCATAAAAAGTTTTACTTATCTGAAAAATAAGTTTGATTGAAAAAAGAATATCATGATACTTGATAATTTTGAAATGAAAGTTGAATCATTTAATAATAAAATAATCAACCTATTTAATATTCACGCTCCACTTATAAATAAATAAATAATAAATAAGTATGGCTTTTATTATTCAATAAACAAATATTACAGACAATAATGCATTTGTGATGGCGGTATTCAGCTAGGCTGCTCATACAATCACGCCGTGTAGTTAGCCAAAACAAATTAATGTTTAAACGAGAAAAATATTTTTATATCTAAGTGTTATAACATAGGTAGGTACCAAATAATCTACGTCTTGGCTACCATTTATAATAAGGAAAACAATTATCTAAATCTACATTAATAGGTATAGCTCTCGCATTAATTTAAAGATCTCTTTTCTATTTAAAATAAATTTTTAGTCGTTTTCCAAATGACTCAGGCGTTGAGGCTGCCTTGATTTCAGGTGGCAAGGAATTAAAAATTTTAACGGCATTATATGAAAAATAATGCTTAAAAGGAGCAGTGCTGTAGTTGGGAACATTAAGTAAATGTTTATATCGAGTATAACGATCATGGACGTTTTCTCTTAAGATTAACTTTTCATAGAGAAATTATGGCTCGTGCGTATGTAATATTTGAAGACGCAGCTTTTTAGCTGTAAAGTGAATCTCTCTTGGATGTTTAGACAGTTAGTTGTTGTGAAATATGGTCATATTTTCTCAAGTTAAATGAAATTTTTAGACATGAGTTTTGAATTTTCTGAAGACTATTTTTATCTTCTATAGTTAAACATAGCCAAAACGCTATCAAACAGTAAAACAAGTGAGCCAGTACCAAAGAGTCACTTAATCTTAACTTTATATTAGGGTCAAGGATGCCTTTATGTAGATAAAGTAATTTTAATTTGAACATCAACTTTTGTATAATTGAGGAAACGTGGCGGCTGAACCTCAAATTGTTGTCCATGAGTAAACCAAGATTTTTACATATCCATTTCGTTTCAAAATAGTATCATTTAGTATGATCTTTATGTCATTAAAATCTGCGTATTACTTTTATTTAAAATAGGCCCATGTGCCGTTGATACGTCAGAGATAATCTTAAGCTCCGAGTTTATTATTTCCGAGGCTTGTCAATTATCTGTCAGGTTAAAAGAATACACAAGTTGAATATCGACGGGGTACTGACGACATTTACAATGTTTTAAAAATTTCGAGAAATCAGCAGTATATATAGAAAAGATAAGTAGACCCAAAATGCTACCCTGGGCTACCCTTCTTTTAACAGGAAGGGCTTCCGAGTAACTTCCATTAAAGAATGTGTTTTGTTGTCGGTTTAAAAAATATTTTCGAAACAGTTCTACAGCACCATCTCCCAATCCAAAATATTTTAGTTTAAGATTTAAAATTTCATGCTGTAGCATATCAAAAGCTTTGCTATAATATAATAAAATTAAAACGTTGTTTTTATTATCATCATACGCTTGATGAAGGTCGTTATTAACAGAAACTAAGGTTGAAGAGGTATTATGATTCTAGCGAAATCCCGATTGCGTACAGGGTAGAATTTTGAGATTTTTTAAAAAGTTATTTAAGTGATTAATCTTTTCCAAAAACTTTTGACATTGTCGGAAGAATACTGATAGGTCTGAAATTAGACATATCTATAGAATTCGCAATTTTAGAAAGATGTTAACGATTTTCCATACTTCGGGATACTGATGGGAAGACAGACACTTATTATTTATAAAAGTTATATGAGAAATTATATGAGGTAAGGTAAATAGTAGCATCTTTATATTAATTGAGTCAACTCCAGTGGTATTACTTTTGATACTGTGAAGTGTTTTTTTCGACCGTATTCGCGCTAACTTCTGTGAATTCAAATCATTGCACGTTATCATTTAAAAAAGTTTTGTTGAAGCAATTCTGGGTAAAAAAATCTTTAAAGTCTTTAAAATTTTGTGACGAAGCAGGGATAGAGTTTATGAAATTGTTATTAAAGGTGGAAGCTGTAATTTTTGGATCTGATAAGTTATTAGATTTATTTTTTGGAGAGATGTAACGTTTAAATATTTTAATGTCTTGCAAAAAAATTTTGGATTTATTCGAAAATTTTGTTGTAAGTAAGCTTTTTTCAGCTTTTACTGCTGTGTTTGTTGGGTTCCTAAGTAAATTATAATAGTTCCAAGCACCTTCCGATTCACATTTTTACATCTTGTAAGAGCTTAATCACGCAATTTCATTGTAAGTTTTAGATTTTCATTGAGTAACGGGGCTAGCTGCTTAGTTATTTTCCGAGTAATAACTGGAGCGTGACTATTAAACACAACAAGTCAATAAGATTTTCATTAAAATAACTAAGTATGTCATTAATATTATCCATAGTAAATATAAAATCCCAGTTACTTCTGTACAGGTCTGCTATAAAACGATCATAATTAAAAAAAGAAAAGTCCCTGTAAGTTTTAAAAAACAGTTTTGGCTTTTGTTTTCGAAAATTGACTAGACTACAACTTACCAACATGTGATCGAATATTCCATCTGCTTTAAAAACCTCTGGGTCGCTAACGACCTCAGGGGAAGACGCAACCATACGATCAATTAGAGTTTGCGATTTATCAGTAACTCGGGTGGCTTCAGTAATAATCTGAGTTAATCCATATTTTTTAAGAATATCATTGAATGCTAAGAACCCGGGAGTATTGTTATTATTAAACTATTCTCTAAAATATCTGGGCTAGTCTGCAAATTAGCCGATGGAGGTCTATATAACGACCCAAATCAAAACTTTCTACCCCCCAAATTTATTCTAATCCACAACTGCCCAAGGGAGTTATTATCGTTGTCACCAATGTCAGTAACACTAAATTTAAAAATATTTTTAATGTAGAATCCTACTCCGCCGCCTCTGGCGTAACGATCTCGTCTAATAAATTCAAAATGCGAGAACTTATTATAACGCATTCTGAGACGGACATATCATATTAGCATCAGTCCAGCACATAAGTGCTATTTACAAATATACTCAAATGAAGAAAATATATAATAATATAGAATTATTCTATTATACTGTACAAAAAGTATAAGTAACATTTTAGCAATATGAATGATAAGTCGATATTATAACGGTTCCTAATTATAAAAAAAGAACAATATTGTTTACTTAGAACATAGACAGACCTTTGCTATAAAATATGTTACATTTTGTTTAATAGTACCCAAATGCGAATAGTATACCGTAGTATCATCGAAACGATAAAGTAGTTAATAAAATTTTTCTTATTTTCTGCCTAATTCCATGTGTACATCTTGCCGCCTGCTGCCCAAACTTTATTGCTTCCATACCTCTTTTTACTAGCCATTAAAATATCAAACCTTTTCTTAGTTAGATCTTCAATTACAGAGATATTTGTACATTTCAGACTCTTCTTAGCAAGAAGAGCTCTTGCTTTTTAATATTTTGAACAAAGGTTACTATAACTACCCGAGACATTCGCTCAGCTACCGTACTAATACGAGTCAATATCACGTAATAAACACGACACCTTTAACTGCTCGTTAATGAAAGTTAGGACACAGTCAGAAATATATTCATTCTCTTTTCCAGGTAAGCCGTGGATACGTAGCGAGTTTCTTTTATTGTGTTGTTCGAGGGATTCTATTTTATCTTCTAGGTTGCATATGGCCTTAGAATTTGAGGCAACATCATTCTTTAAAGATTTGATACTATTAGTGAGTTCTGAGAGCTTGCAGTCGATTTTATCAAAACGGGAATTGAACTTCCAGTTGTAACAAAAACTGGCACTCGGAGTACGACTTCTTGTAATTTTTCCTCCAACCATTTTATTCCAGCGGGCAACTTAATACTACAGGAAGGTATATATTACTTACTAATCAAAAACAACAAGAACTTAAACTATTTTTTTCAAACACACTAAACAAAATACACTACTTTTCAGGTTTTGAGTAATAGTTTGAAATATATTTGAAATTAAACCGTGATTGTAATGAAAACGTAAGACCAGAGCGTAAAACATGCCATTACCATCATGCACCCACAGATAAAAAGAATCTTCATTGAATTAAGAATAAAAATGTCGTCAATGGATTATACCTAATATAAAAGAAATTTCAAATAAAACAAAAGCACTTCAGAAATACCATAATTGAAAAACTCAATCGTCATGGGAACATTATGTAAATTTCAGAAATTTTGTATCTAAAGCTATTAAAAAAGAGAAACAAGCATTTTTAAAATATAACCTAAATTAAAAAAGAGTCAAAATCTGTGGGTGAATCTCTTCAGCTCAACAGTTAAATTAAATAAATTCTTCAGGAAATTTATTGCCTGATAAGGACTTTTACGCAACATAGAAATTAACTCAAATTATAAATAAAAAACCTTTCACTTTAAGTACAGTATCAAATTATGACATTTTAAAAATTATATCTGATATTAAAAGGAAATCATGTGGTTTTGATGGCATTAGATTAGACATGATATTTTTTGTTTGTTATGTGTTTAAGTGTTTGCTTAGATGCTCTTACTCATGTTATTAATATGTCAATATTAAATAATTATTTTGCAGATATATAGAAAATTAGCACCATTATTCTTATACTAAAAATAAATAAGGCACGTGAAGTATGCGATTTTCGACCTATTGCGTTACTTTCAATAGTATCTAAAATTCTTGAAAGAATTATGTGTAATCAAATTATAGACTATATTAATACCTATAATATTTTACCAGATAATCAATCCGGTTTTAGAAAAAAAAATAAGCACCACTACATTACTTAATTAATTAAAAGATGATAGCTTAGAAAACTGAGGTACTGGATTTGCTACTAATGTAATATTACTTAGTTTATCTAAAGCTTTTGATTCTTTAAATCATGAGTTGCTTTCAGCCAAACTTAAATACATAGGGTTCAGTGACAAAATATGTCAATCGTAATCAGTTTACTAAAATTAATAACGAATACAAATTTGACATAGTATGCTATCGATATATAAAGTAGTACATCAAGTGTCTGTACTTGGCCCAGTACTTTTTATTATTTGCCCAATTGAGTTTCATTTATCAATTAAACATAGTAACCTTTTAGCATTTGTAGATGACACTCAAATTTATCATAAAAATAATTTTGAATATATACTACATTTTGTTAATTTAATAAATGAAGACCTTTTTAATATATATAAAAACATTAAAAAATATGGATTAAAAATTAATGTAAATCAATCTAAATTATTATTAAACGGTCCAAAAAATTAAAAAAAAAACAATACTAATTTTAAAATCACTCATGAGAGTAATACTATTCTTTTAGTTACTTCAATGAGAAATCTTGGTGTTGTTTCTGATCAAAACTTAAATTTTAATATTCATATAAAAAAATCGTTAAATTTTAAAGATATTTTAAATACTTTAAATAAGTAAAACTTGTTGATCTTTTAATTCTAACTGGCCTTGATTATTGTGATACGATTTATCATAAAAGTATCAGTTCTAATGATAAATATAAATAACTATATCAGGTATGCAACTGGTCTTACGAAATATGATCATATATCTCCAATTTTTAATAGATTTAAATTAACTATAAAAAAATTTTAGACGCGAGATCCACTTATTTTGTTTTGTTCATAAAATAATTTTAAACAAATTGCCTAAGTATTTAAATGAAAAATTCAATTTGAAAATAATATTCATAATCTAAATATTAGAAATCAAAATAATTTGTAAATTCCTGTTGATTAAACAGAAAAAAATAAATCTTCTTTTAAATATATATGTTCTATAATTTATAATAATATTCCTTATGAAATAAAAAATCTCAAATATGAATCATTTAGAAACATATCAAAACTATTAATCAGTAATTAAAATATCTTCCATTTGTGCCATCTAGTAGGTTACCTTTTATCATTAGTTTCTACATAGATAATATTGAATTGTAATATTTTTAACCAAAAAAAACTTTTGAAACTTTTAAAACCCTACAAATACAGGTTTTTTGGACCTGTATTGTAGGACCTTCAAAAAATCTTTAAAACTTTTTTAATAATTGACTTGAGATAAGCAAATACTTTTTATGAAGAGTATCTTTTTCGTCTATAATCACAAATAAAAAAGTTGTCCGTATGTTACCTATTTTCGACATACTGATAACAGAATTACCTAAAAGGTACCACTTGTTTATTCTCAATAATATGCGAATATTACTTTCGTCTTTTGTAAAAGACTTTAATGAATACTATGCAGCTTTGATCTCTTAATAATTTAATGCAACTTTGGTCCCAAAAACCACGGCACCTAGTTTCCCCACAAGAAGCTCTCTAACGTCGTTGAGGTATTTGAGAAAATTTCACAAGAAAATTTGGTTGGTTTCAAATCCTGACCAAATCCAGTACGTTTGTAGTGCCAGTCTAGTTCCGGTAATAATGAATCAGGAATACTATTTTAGTTTTGATAATTTAGACAATTATTTTTTAGAGAATTTATTGTTTCAAAAGGTTTGATATGTACAAAACCATACGTTGTACAAACTTACCTATTAAGATGCCAAATTCCCTTAATGCATTTTTTGATTTTTCTTTTTAAAACTAAAGATTAATTTTTTTTATAGCTAACATTTTTTCACCAGGAAGCAAATATGGTATTATAAGTAAACCACCTTTTTTTTCTTTTCTTTTAATTACGACGATATAAATTGTTTTCTTAATAGGACTACAGTTCTCGATAGGACCTATTTCTCTCAAATGTTTAAGAGATATTTTGTATTCTTCCAATACATTTCCGAGATTCTTACAGTAGGTTCAAAAAACTATTTGGAATTTGAATAAAAAAGAATTCATATTCCTTTATCTCATCCTAAAACTTCTCGGTTTGTTGCAATATTTTCCCAAGCCTGTAAAATCTTGAAAGGGTACGTACGTAGTTACCTACCATTTGTGGTATTTTCTTAACTGTTTGTCCGTCCTTTATTACTTCTGCAAATTTTTTGCTAAGCCAAAATTCATCTATTTCTTGTGTTTTTGAAACTTTTTTGCAGTCTGTATTTAAGTGTGGCATGATTCGGAATTTTCTATGGAGAGAAATGGCAGAATGAACATTAGTAATTAACTGACATGCTTCTGCTAATGTTTTCAAATCCTGTGACTGTTCTAAAAGAGGAATTATTTTTTCTATGACAGTGCCCACTTCCGATAATCCTGGCGTCATAAGTTTATCGTGTTCAATCACCGGCTTGTTTAGCCAAGGTTGGATTTCAAAATTTACCTTAATTAATTGCTTTATTGGATTAATGAATTACAATTGGCTGAAATATTATAATTTTTCATAACCTCGTCACGTTGCTCCTTGGTTACACCTTTTAGCAAATATGAGTTCGAAAATTACTATCTCGTCATGAAGAGGTTTGCCTTCGTTGTTGTCGGAATCTGGTTTTAAACCTAGGATGTTGAAGTTCTGTTTGGGTTGTTGTTGGCATGATTCCCCCTTCACTATGGTTATTTCTGGCTCCAAGGGAGTTTGTGCAATTGTAAGTGTTTTTTGTATTTGGTCTTAAGGAGGTTGATTGAGGGTAATAGTGTTTTGTTTATATAGTTCATTTTCAGACGAGTCTGAAAAGAAAAACAAATACCGACACTGAGTCCAATCCACTTAGTTGCATTTATTTATTTCAATTATTTATTTACTTATTTTAATATACATATATAAAATCGCTCGATTTTTTATAATAAAGAATGTTTTCGAAACATCCGTAATAATTCTCAGGGCCAAAAATCTAAACAAACTAATGTCTTAAGCTTTTAAACGTAACCCCACACTCTCTTGCATAACTATGAAAGTTGACGTACTAGTAAAATAAAAGTAACGATCGTTACTTTTATTTTACTAGTACGAGTCTGTTATTCAATCTGGATTTTAGATTCACCAAAATATTACTAAAAATAAAATCACACCATTTTATTTATTTAAGCTATCAGGAGAAACACACGTTCTTTTATAAATAAAGTACGAAAATGTTATATTTTGTTTAGGATCTAACGTACTTTTTTCTAAGTTAATTATAAACCCCAATTTTCCGAGCAATGTTAAGGTGGTTTTGGCGTTTATTATGAATTCTGATTTGGTTCTGCCTATTATTAGAATGTCCTCCAGATAAAAAACAGTTATTATACCCATAAGTCAAAGTTTCCTTGCTACTGGTTTAAGAAGTTGGGCAAATATATACGGGGCTATGTTAAGACCGAACGGTAAACACTTAAATTGATATAAGCAATCATAAGATTTAAATCTATAAAGATATTTTTTTTATTTTTTCTTTATTGCTACTAAAGAGTATGCATCTTTAAGATCTATTTTTAAATTTAATATGAAGCGATCTGTCCCATTTGATATATGTAATATATATATATATATATATATATATATATATATATATATGTATATAGAAAATTTATATATATATATATATATATATATATATATATATATATATATATATATATATATATACAGGGTGATTCATGAGGAAATGTCAATACTTCAGGTACATATTCAGGACCAAAAATTAACATAAAAGTCTATATAAATAAGTGTCCGCAAGGCTTAGTTCTCGAGATACAGGGTGTTAAAGTTTTTATTTAATTTTCCTATTTTTTTAATAAAATCTATGATAATGTAAATAATGGAGTAAATATTGATGTACGGAGGTTTCTTGGTATGACAAATTCGAATCTAATACTAATATTTCCCTTACTTGTAGGGGGCGCGCCACCTACATGTCTTTCTACTCCTTCGAATAATCACAACTTTTTGGTGCAGTCTTGTATTACATTTTTGAGTAAAACAAATTATTCTCTTGCCATTTCTACGTCAAAAAGGTATATCTGTTAAAAGTGGATACGAACAACCGTTTTCGAGATATTTGGATTTAAAACAATTTCGGCGCAAGTAATTTTTTATCGCAAAACATTTTTTTGAGGTGTGTATTCAGTGCCTCAGACATAAACTAAACAAAAGGTATTTAATTTTTATTAAAATTGTTATTATTAAGTTGTTTTTAATAAAATCTAGGTTTTCAAAAATTCTACCATTTGCTTCTAAGCACAGGTCAGCTCTATGGTGTATAGCTCGGGTTGCGCTGTGGATACATTTGGGCGCATTTCTTAGTGTTTGTGCTGCGTTTGTTATCCGATCCAATAATGCTTCTCTTGTATTTACTTTAGTGGAATATACCAGTGATTTGAACCATCCCCAAATACAATAATCCAAAGGATTAAGGTCTGGCGATCTAGGTGGCCAATTAAACGGACCTTCCCGACCAATCCATCGGTTTGGAAAGTTTTGGTTTAAAAAATCTCTTACAAGTAAACTGTAGTGTGCAGGGGCTCCATCATGCTGCAAATACATGTTTTGTCTTACATTAAGGGGAACATCTTCTAATAGATTTCGCAAGTGATTTTCAAGAAAGTTTAAATATTTTTCTCCTGTAAGACTACCGTCGATTATAAATGGACCAATTAAATGACCATTTATCATTCCACATCACACATTAATGCTAAATTTATGTTGGAAATTATGTTCTACTGTAGCGTGAGGATTTTCATAGGACCACCGGTGTTCATGGTGAAGATTATTTATACCATCACGCGTGAACTGTGCTTCATCAGTGAACAAAACATACCTATACAACCTTTGATCTTCATTAATCCAGTTACAAAATTGCATTCTCAACTCAAAATCACCCTCCTGCAAATGTTGAACCCGTTGTAAATGAAATCGTTATAAACAATTAATGCGAAGATTTCTCCAAGCAGACGATTGAGTAATTTGATAAATATCTGCAATCCTCCTAGTGCTTATGCTGGGCGGCATTGTGTATAGCCTCTTCACTTCAACGTTGGGTCCCGATTCCCTTTCAGATACAATTTTCGCACTTGGAAACATCCCAGATTCTCCAGCAGTAGTGAAAACTTGTTGAAAAACTCTTCTATCTGGCACCCTTCTATCTGGAAAACGACACTGGTACTCCGCGACTGTTTGAATTGCGACCCCATTGCAGAAGCCATAGACGAATATCATATCTGCATATTCACGATGCGAGAATATCACAGGCATAATGACGTATTTAGATCTAAAGTTTTTTAAATGATTATTGTCAGATAATAAAAGTTATGAACAGAAATTGACAGTGACAAAATTTGATCTTATTATTAACTGACATTACTATTGCTAAGTAACAAGAAAAACGATGAGAACACCAACCAGCATTTGTTCGGTCAGGCAAGGCACACTTCTATTTTTTTACAATACATGCATACTTTATGTGAATTTGATAAAAAAAATCACATGCGCCGAAACTATTTTAAATCCAAATATCTCGAAAACGGTTGCGCGTATCCACTTTTAACAAGTATAACTTTTTGACGTAGAAATGGCAAGGGAATAATTTGTTTTGCTCGAAAATGTAATACAAGACTGTTCCAAAAAGTTGTGATTGTTCGAAGAAGTAGAAAGACATGTAGATGGCGCCCCCTACAAGTGAGAGCAATACTAATATTAGATTCGAATTTGTCGTACCAAAAAACCCCCGTATATTAATTTTCACTCCATTATTTACATTATCATAGATTTTATTTAAAAAATAAGAAAATTAAATAAAAACTTTAACACCCTGTATCTCGAGAACTAAGGCCTTGCGGACACTTATTTATATAGACTTTTATGCTTATTTTTTGGTCCTGAATATGTACCTAAAGTATTGACATTTCCTCATGAATCACCCTGTATATATATATATATATATATATATATATATATATATATATATATATATATATATATATATATATATTATTGCATTACACGCCTTGTAAGTTTCTTTAATTTTACTACACTTGTCGACCTAGGTGAATTAGCCTTTTTTGACATATTAACGCATTTTCTAACACAAATGTTATTGTTTTCTGCGAAGTCGATTCGATGCCGACGAGCACGAAAACGAAATGACGCAATAGATCGACAGTTGAAAATATCAGGCGGAAAGATGAATCATTGTGATAGAAAATTTAAAAAAAATTCGCGCTGATGGATAGATTTTCGGAAACTACACTGTAGTAATTATATCTATGACGAGCGACGCAAAATTACTTTAATGCTACTTTGTTGGAGATAAAAATTCAACTGTATATTACGCTTTCGTGTGTACAAAGTACACATGTGTGTGTCTGTAGTGTATAGACATATTTACTTTCATGCATACATGCTTTATATTTTTAAACAAAATAGACAATTTTCAATTACATTAAAATACATAGAATATCTCTGGCAAATCGTTGAAAATAATTATTCATGTCAGATAGCTGAGAATTGGCATATTACAGTTCGATTTTGATGTTTTCTGGAATTTCTAAGCGAGCACTAGTTCACGGCCATGTATGGTATAACGTTCTATTTCATACATTTTACAAAAAACTAAGATTTGCATAAATGAATATTGGGTTTTTTAATGCAAACCGGGAAGTAAATATTCGCAGTTCGGCACTGTAATGAGTTATCTGCCGGAATCATATGAGACTGGAAAATGACTCATTATGGAACAGTATGAAATAAATTAAAAAACAAGTAATTCAGCATCAAAGCATGTGCAAAACATTTTTTCAAAATCTGTGCAAATTTCTGTAATATACTGGGATAACTTAATTTAAACACCCGCGGTTTTAAATAAACTATTTATTTTCTTTCATACGAAGATCATCGTACAGTCGCTTGACCGTAAGTCCCTCGTTCTCTCTCGGACCTTTATCTCCTAACATTTTCATAAATCATCAAGATTTTCGTTAAACTAGGTTTATATAAAAAATCTGTATGGTATTAAGGTATATCATATATATTGCATCTCTTCCTTTTACAAATACAAAAATAGTCGTTTTCTAATTATCTCTACACATTATACAAATCTAATACCATATCAATTACCAAGTATACTAACTACTTAATCTAACGAATTTAGTACAGCGTGATAAGTCCTAAATCGAATCTAGTTGCTAAACTATTTTATAGACGAATATAACTTACATACAAAGATTTGTAAGTATGTACAATTAAGGTTAAACCCAAACCGAACTTAAATAAAAAACTAATACCTAAGGCTTAGTATATTTGCCAATTTTTTTTAAATGAACTACGCTTTTCCTAAGAACCTGACCTGTTAAATCATTTTCAACATGAATATCTCCGCCATTTTTACTTGTGACAGTGTGTGGAATGAGATTGAATATAGGCGTCAATTTATATGTTTTTTCATATTTTTAATAAATACTTTATCCTCGCAATCAATATTTGTATCTCGAGCTTTTCTTTCCTGATCCGCGTACTGCTTACCTTTCTTATTTTATCATGCATCGCAAACTCGTACCTCTTCCTCAACAATATCTTCTGATACGTTACTGTTGGCTGGGAGGGAAGGTAACTTATCCCTAAAGCGACGCCCAAAAAATAATTCAGATGGGGTTCTACCCGTGGTCGTATGAGGAGTGCCATTGTACATATGACCAGGTAATCCAGAAAGTCACTTTTCCAATCTTTTTATTATAATTGGCTTATTTTTAAGCGTTTTAAAATGTCACGATTTTGGCGCTCTACCTCCCCATTTTGTTGAAGCCAATATAGTATTGTATGAAAAGTAGTAATGTTCCTATCTTTGCAAAAGTTTTTAAATTCTAAGCTCGTAAATTGTTTCCCACTATCTGCGGTAATGGACTCGAAAAAACCCACTCGAGAAAATATTTTTACCAGTGTTTGCGTAGTTTTACTATATGTAATTTCTTTCAGTATTTTTATTTCCTTGTACCGACTGTAGTAGTCGATAACAACTAGTAAATAGTCATTGCAGTTGGAAACAAACTTTCCTGCCGATCTTTGGCCACCAGGGTTTTGTTCGAAGCCATTTCTTCATTGCTACAATGCCAAGATGTCTTACATGAGCAAGTTCCAAGATACGCTTTCGAAGTTTCTTAGGGATGACTATTTTATTATTTCTCATTAGGATGTTAGAGTAAATATATTATTCAGTTTCAAAGATTTTATATCGCTCTGTTTCTTTTGACCATTTGACCGTGTTTAATGCGTCTTTGACTAATTGAATTTCTTTTTCTTTATCTTCTTTTGAATATTTTTTTATTTCTTCCAGTAAAATAGTGACGGGTTTTAGATATTCAATGAGAAAATTAATAAATTCTTTTTCGATCAAGAATCTCATAACAACATAACCTCGATAACGGATCTGAAATATTACTTTTCCCAGAGTGGTATATTACTTGGAATCTAAAGGACTGCATTCCTAACACCCACCTTTCAATTCGGACTCAAGGTTTAGTTTATAGATTAAATAATGCCCTGAGTGGTTTATGATCATTAATAAGTTCAAAAGAGTCTTTTTCAAACCAGTATATTCTGAAAATGTTCAGCCGCCCAATCAAGCGGGAGAGCTTCTTTTTCTGTTTGACAGTAACGTTTCTCGCAGTCTGTCAAACTCTTGCTGCCAAAAGCAATGATACGAGGGCCGTTATTGCCGAACTGAATTAGAACTGCCCTAACCCTACCCGGCTAGCATCTGCTATAACTTGAGTACGATCTTTAGGGTCATAGTAGCCCCAAAAACAAAAAACTGTGTAATTCGTCAACGGTTCTGCTAGAACGAAATCGTTTTATTGCCGTTATCTATTTCTAACGGTCTAATACCATTTTTGGATAAAACATGACGTAAAAGGTGATCTAAAAAATCTACGGACGTTTTATTGAAGATGCATTTTTTCTCATTAAGTAGCACCTCATACTCTTTTGAAGTATTTATAGTTTTGTCTAACCTGTTGTCATGTTGTTCCTTATTCTCCCCACATATTAAAATGTTATCTATAGAAGTGAGTCTAATAATATTTTTTCCATAATTTTTTGGAAATTTTCCGAAGAACAATTAATTCCATAATAACATTAACCTTTTGTACCGGAAAAGTTTTTTATTTGTTATAAAAGTAGTTATATATCCGGATCTTTCTGAAATTTTCACTTGGTGAATGCATTTCTTATATCTAAATGGAAGAATAAGGAAGCTTTCGTTAATTGCGGTATCAGGATATCCATCGTCGGTATAGGATGATTCTCTCGAGATATGGTTTTATTGGCCTGACGCATATCTATGCAAATTCTAACCTCTCTATTTTCTTTTAATATAGGAACAATAGGGGATATCCATTTTGACGGCTCATTAACCTGTTCGATAATATCTAAATCCAGTAGGTCTTCCCTACTTTGGCCTCCAGAGAAATTGGAATTCTCCCGTAAGGCTGACTAACAGGTTGAATATTTTTGTCAATTGCGGTATCGACCATTTCATTTTTAAACTTGGGAAATGGAGAGGCAATAGAGTTTATTTTTATTTCTATTTTTAAGATTCCAAGGGAGGTAGAGGAATCTTTACCTAGCAAGCATTTTGAACCCTTCTTTATTACGTAAAGCATTTTCTATTTTATTATTAGTTCTGATTTCAGCTTCAAAGGAACCCATGATTGTCAACGGCGTGTCACTTCCATATTCTAAACATTTTTTATACACGGTTTTTTTATATTTTTAATTTATATTTGCTTTTGTTTTAAGCTTCCCTACATTTTATCGTTTATAATATTATTCTTACTACCCGAATCGGAGAGTGTGATGTCGCTGTCTAAATGAAAAACATATACAACATCTTCCTCGGGGTCACTATTTATATTATTTATTGAGGTCAAAAGGTTACTTATTTTCCCTTTTTTGTTGAAGTTTTGTTTGAATTTCTCTGGGAAGGGTTCTTTTACGTCTAGACCTACAAAATTTTCTAAAATGCCTTACAAAGTTGCATTTAGCACAGGTTTCAATTCTAGTCGGGCACTTTCGGTCCTGTGAATCATGCCGAGTATTTTTGCATCTCCAGCATCCGATTTTGTCATATTTTTTAAATTTTCGCGTGGTGTGCTAAATCTTATTTACATTACTTGTACTTCGCAAATTTTTATCGGTTTCATCAAATTTTTGCATTTGCCGATACACAGACCCCACAGCGTTGGCCGCAAATATAATATTGCTAAGCGTAATACTATCACCCATTGATAAAATTTTTCGTCTTAACTCTATAGATTTACATTTTTCGGTTATTTAATCTACAAGATCGTCCTCCGTATTGGTCAAGTGGCATTTTGCCGCTTGAGGCCTTAACCAAACCAAAAATTTATGAAATTTTTCATCATCTGCCTGCTTCATCAACCGAAAAGTATATCTTTCGAACAACTTTCTCTGGGCAAGAAATATGAATCCAGCCTCGTTAGAGCTATTTTAAAAACGTCTACTTCCTGGTTTTCCGCTAGGGTTGCGTCGACATCTGCGCCGGGCAACATGTAGAAAATTTTTTGCAGCGCTATTCCCCCATAGTGTAAAAGAATAGCTCGTTGTTTAAGGTCTGTTATTTTTGAAGCCGCCAGATAAATCTGTAGCGCCCTTTTTCACTTTTCCCATCTGGCTCCAAGCGAGAACGGGTCGCCTTCATATTGAAATTGTTCAATACCTGACATGTGTGCCATTTCTATAAAGTGAAATATATATATGGAAAATATTTTATTTATTTATTTATTTATTATTTTTTCCAATAAAAAAGAATTATTTTATATAAAATGCTTTTTTGTTATATATATATATATATATATATATATATATATATATATATATATATATATATATATATATGTACAAGTAAATGCAGCTATGTATGTACCGCTCACGGTATTATTAATATTATTATTATTATTAGACCAACGTTCGCGTGCATTATTTATGAACCTTTCCATAGACTCATTAAGATTATTTTTGTTTATGTTAAGATTTTAGATACTATTTTCTGTCTTTTATCACGTTTTTTATTTACATTAAATTACGTTTTTAGGAGAAGCTAGCTTAATTTTCGATAATTCTTACATACAGTATTTTTCATTGAACAATGCGGTTACATCACAATACTGCCACGCAGATTACATAAGAATATGCATGTGTCACCGATGACGCAACAGCATCGATAAGCGAAAAAAATTGTTTATGCATTATTTCATATGGAAAAGTTATAAATCTTAATCTTCTGTAAATCTACATGCTTGAAAATTAATCATATATGGATAATATGTACGTTCGTACATACTTGAATTTGGATAATGATCCCATTGTTAACTTTTAATTAAACTTATCTTTCACACCCCTCCTTGGACACTTAATTTATGTTTATTTCCGGTTTATAACAGCCGCTTATACCTTTTGTGTAATTTTTCTTTATGTCTGATGACTAGGAACCTTATTTAATTAATTTGTCTATTTAATAACAAGCTTACCTCAAATAAGCTCCTTGGACATTTGTCTTTTTTTCTAGGTTTTATTTGCTATAGCAGACCAAGCATAATACCCCGCTAAATCTTTTGATTATTTTATTTCTATTTCCTAGCTTATTTTTCAACAAGCTGCTCGGATAATTATCTAATTTCAAAATTTATTTTTTATTATGACAATATGCAAATAGCATTAAATAATAATATTTTTTTATTGTTATGTACTTACTTTCACTGGACAGTAAAAATCACTTTTTTTCGTCGCTAATGTAATATACTGGGATATCCTAATTAAAACACCCGCGGTTTTAAATAAACTATTTACTTTCTTTCATACGAAGATCATCTTATCGTCGTTCGATCGTAAGTCCCTCGTTCTCTCTCGGACTTTTGTCTCCATTGTTACCATATCATTTTCATGAATCAACAAGATTTTTGTTAAAACAGGTTTATAAAATAATCTGTATGGTATTAAGGCGTATTACATATCCTACAACTTTCATTTTTGCCTACAGAATTGAAAGAAACATAAAAACTTATTTTTTAATTTTCATAATAATATTCAAATTTTATTTGTAGTAAGCAATGCTACATCGAAAAACATTCAAAGTACATATTTTTGAAAGACAGATAATTAGTACAAAAAAAGGCTACCAGGCAGTTTAAACTGATGTCTATATTATAATCCTAGAGAATATCTAAACCATAACATACCAAAACATAGGTCCACAAGCAAAATGTAAAATCGAATGCTAAATAAACTCTAGCTTAATTTACAAAAACATGTTAGCTTTGATAGGAAAATCGGAGCTACTAAAAAAGAACAATGCTAAATTTTGCACCCTAGCTATAAGAATGCGTCTGAGAAAAGATGGGAAAACTGAAAGTTTAAGATATTCAAGAGGTGAGGGTAGGCTATTATAAATGCTATAAATATTGTAAGAAAATGATCTGTTAAATATAGAAGTGCGATGCGATGTTGGAGAGATTAGACTCCTAAATTGGAGAATCAAAGCGTGTACGTCCGTTAGAAATCTGATTTTGTTACACAAATATGGTGGCGTTTTGGTATTAACAATAGAATGAAAAAGGTGACTTAAATGTAACTGTTGTCTTAAACAAATAGGATGCCAATTCATAAATGACTGACATTATATTTCTTAATTCCAAATATCTATGATATGAACTTTGTATGCGCTGTGAACAATTTTTATTAATGTTGATAAGACACGATCTATACCCTGGATCTGAAAAGTTAAAGTGAGATAAAACCTTAGATTAAGTACTCTGTGTTTAATCTAAGGATAAAAGTAAGAGATTAGTCAACATGGCTTTTAACCACTGGGATAAAATGTTTCTGTCAGGATAGAGCATTTTTAAACTAGCATATAACCGTTTTAGAGAGTAACATGTTGAAAAACCGTACATCGGTATCCATTTTAAGTCCTAAGTTTCTTGTAGATGTAACAGACGATAAATTATTGTTATTTTTAGTCACTTACAGGAGCTTTAATATTATTTCTGTTTTTGCCAAAAACCGTAACTTGTGATTTTACTGCCTTATTAAGCCTATTATATTTTTTAATTTTTTTTATCTTAATTTATTTGCATTTTCAATGTCACTAAGATAAAAGAAAAATACCTTAAATATGTATTATGTGCGTAATCGTAAGATTGGCAATGTTCAACAGGCTTGACTATAATAAAGGTACACATACAGAATAATAACAGCCCAAAAACAAAGAATTTTACTCCAATCAGAAATACCCTCGCTAGTTTTGATATAATGATATCTATTGTTCAAATAATCTCCTATTAAATTTAAGGCAGAGTGTAAAACGTCTATATAATGTTGAATTGACACCAAGAGCTTGTGATGTATTTTGTAAAATGCTTTTGAGTAATCCAGAATTACAAGGGTTTTACCATCATGAATATCACGTACCACATCGATTAATGCAGTTCTGCAGTTGAAACCTGGCTTAAATCCTGATTGCCATTTTGGCGGTGTACTATATTTCGTGATATGCTCTCTCGTCCGACTACACAATATGTTTTCCAATATCTTAGAAAGCGTTGGTAAAATAAAAATAGGCCTTAAATCTGAGAAACTACTGTTATTTATCTATCTATTTTATTTTGGTAGCGCCAAATCAGTGGACACCTTTCACTCAACCGACTAAATTGCATGTAAAAACGAAAAATCATATTTACAACATGTTAAGACGTGAGGGTAACACTGCAATATCATATCTATATTTAAATTATCAAGCTCCATGACGAGAGGTTTAATTTTATTAGATATTTAAATACTGGAGATTTTTCAACCAAGGTAAAATCAAACTTATCGTTAAATCTGCAGATAAATATGTTTTATTTTACTTGCCTTATTAATAACCGTGCGTGAATTTAATTTTTTGTTGAAATGTCTATAGGTTTTTACTACTATTTCGCTCAGAACTTATGCAATATTCAAAATGCCCTTCTTTTCCCGTTTTATAGCATTAGTTACTTGATTTATTATAATAGTTTCAGAATGTTTTCTTACCTAAATTCTTTATTCTACTAAAAGCCATATCTTTTTATAACATGATCCTAGAGTTATGAGTCTTTCAAGGAACTTGCTTTTTACGAAAAGTTATATTTTTTACAAAATTAGATTGAAATAACTAGTTTTCAAATTTAATTTTTAGTACAAAATATGTAATACAATATGGACATTTTTAATAAACCATTTAACAAAACCTTGTCAATTTTTGAGGCACCGAGTTTGAATCAATTTTTGGACTGTGTTTTTTTCACAGAATATTTAAAATATATAAATCAATGAGTGGTTTGAAATATTGGAATGTGTTATACGCAGGATATGCCTCCACCATATATAATTTTCGAACATACTGGACAAGACTCTGCTATAGCATCACCGAATTTGTCTAAAAAAATCTGAATAGTTTGAAGCAGGGGGTTTATATATTTTTCCTATATTAACTAATTATAACTTTGACCCATATCTGTTCAATAATATATTGTGTTGTATCAGGTGTTAATGCCTTCAACATCCACGTAAATATAAATCCAACCTCGCTCCCCTTAAACTTCTATCTTTTCTACTAAAACAAGAGCCATCTATTTAGATGTTTTTGCCAGGAATATTATTTGTTAGCTAGGTTTCCGTAACTCCAATAATAACATAATCTTCATGCAACAACTTCGTTAAAGCAGTTAAAAAAACCGGCGATTAAAAAAGGTATGGAAAAACACCAACAAAAAATTCTCCGATATATTCCTCAAATTATGATTTCTGCTGCTTGGTTAGCGGCATGGTTTTACAAATTAACTTTTTGTTGGTTAACAAACAGGTAGATTGCGATAAAACGTTTTGACGAAACACAATACATTCTTTGTTACTTGCGTGTAATTAATTTTAGTAATTGTTGATCATTTTTGCTACTATTTCGAATAAATAACAGGAACTGTTTTTAAACACATCCGTTAATGTAGACTTTTGAGCATTTATTCCTGATGTGCGTAAAAGTAAATTTCGAATAAAGTGACCACGTTTAATAATAATAATAATATAAAGTTTAAATATCATCACCCAAAGGCTATACCTGACTAGTACTGCTAATATTTGTGCATCCCAAGAAAGAAAAATGCGAGAGTATTTCCAACTCCAATCCTTCATTAGCACAAAATATTGTGGAAAGTGACTAGCCTCCCCTAAATCCTCTAAAATAGACAAGCACGCACTGAAGAGCTCATAGCAAAAGAAGAAGCTAATCAAACACGGCAAAATAAAATATTGCATGAAAAATATTAGAGAGCCCTTGAAAATCCAACAGTTGACGAAGCATTATTACTTTTATGGCTTCAACATGGTAATGCGCATGCTAAAACAGAAGGATTTTTTATATCTGTACAGGACTGTATAATCCGGGCAAGAAACATTGAAAAGCATATTCTTAAGATCACGGGAACAATTGATTGTTCTAGAATCTATAATAGACCTGGCGAAACAATAGATCATGTTATAGCAGATTGCTCAACTATATCAAAATCTGCATACCTGGATATGCATAATCAAATTGACAAGATTATACATAGGCAACTAGCATTCTACACAATCTAACTCAAAACTCATCGCCATTTTATAGAACCATCAGAAGGTCTCAAATCTAATGGCACTATTTTGTACTGGGATAGACCAATAATTACAGACAGGGAGGTAGACTATAACATTTAACAGGTTAAGATGATTTTTTTCCCTGTAGATTGAAACTATTTTTTTATGCGCCTTCTGAATTGAGAAGTGATTTTTAGAGAAAATAATAATAATAACAATATAAAATAATAACTAATATCTATGCTGTGCTCTGACCTACAGCTTTGGAATCTTGATGTGGACCAACACAGAACGACAACGAACTACCCGCACAATGATAACTAAGTGTAAAGCCTGTCACCCAAGATCTTCAACTCTCCGAATTACTTTATCACGAAAAAAAAAAAGGGAGGACTTTTGTTGATCTGGTCAATTTACACTATCGATCACTGCAAAAGTTAAGATAATTTCTCACCAGCAAGACACAACCATCAAGCTTCCACCTGATTTTTACACTAAGTGACAATTCAAATTCACCACTTAATCTCGCAAGCCATAACATAACCCTCAAGTCACTTTCTGATGCCCATAAACAGGGACAATAAACACAAATGACACTGCACGGATGATATCACAACATCAAAATCATCTCCACATAGACCAAGAAGCATCAAATAGGTGGCTGAAGGATGGAACTATTTCCTGAGATAAAGGATTTATAATAGCGATACATGACCAAGTTGTAAACACACGAAACTACACCAAATTTATTAATAAAGACCAGTCCATTGAATCTGACAAGTGAAGAAAATACAGCAAGAGATCTAAGACAATACAGTGTGTGTAATATCATAAAATAAAAGCTCTTGTGAATAAATGTCGGTTACTTGACACCAATATGATCTGTTATAAATATCACGCACACAGAGTACAAAATTGTCACTGACAGATGGGTGACGAATAATCGGCTTGATGTGATGTGAACCAGAAAACGAAGACAGCCTACTTTGTGAATGTCGCTGTACCAACAACATGTAGGACATATCAGGAGAAAAAGGTGGAGCTGGCTTTCGAGATACAGCAGATATGGCGACTGGCTAAGTTTCATATGATACCGTATCCTAACATCAACTGAATTAATAACAAAAATGATAGGACTCCACAGTGCCACCTGCGTTGACATTTAGAAGGTTAGTACTTGCCACATAGTATAGATATTCCTACAGGAAAATCAATGGAATACATGGGTAATACTATAAATAATAATAACAAAACATTTAAACATTTTATTTATAACATATATATACGCCGAGGTGTTATATAAATCCCAAAGAGTAAGTTATATTAACTGTTATGTATTTAGTGTTTAAAATGAGGTCACTTAGAACGTTAAATAGAATTTTAAAATATTTTCTTATGAAATATATTTTCTTTTTACCCCGGATTTGAGTACTGGCTGTTTCGTGGTCATCTACCATAACAGCTCAACGACACGCCGCCGTAGAAAAGCGTGATTTTTGATTTATTTAACATTTAAAGTTATTAATTAACAGCGTAAATAATTTGAACTTCCTTTCGGTGGAATGATTTAAAATAAACGTTACCGTTTATTGTGAACAAGGCCAAAATATTAAAATTATGTAAAGCAAACCCTTGCGGTTAACGTGTTGATTGGCTTTATATCAGATATGGCCAGACTTTTGTCTATGAAGATATACGGTGATTTACCAACAAACTTTAAGAGGATCAGCGGTTGGCTCTGGTTAGAAAAATAGAGACACAGGAAGCAAAATATACAAAAAGTCGAATTTAGTAAAATCCAATTGGGTAAAAGAAAGTTCATTAGTCCATGGAACCCCAGTAAAAGTAAGATAGAGACGGCTCTAAACTGCATGTAGAGTTTTCAACAAAAATATAGCCAATTCATGTCAAAAACTGGTAGCTTATCAAGGATAAACCACTAGAATGAGTATATCTATATTAAAAGTCCTCGGAAGAACATAGTTTGAATGTAACCTGTATATTACTTCATCCCAGCATTACTTAGTGTTGCGTTACTAACGTTACTTAGCACTTCTTACACATCAATAACCTTAGTAAGGATATTATCGCTTAAGTGAAATTTTATCTAAGAATTCGCATATCAATAGTCAAATGTGGAATATCGCTACATAGACATTTGATATGGACGAGTAATTAGAAATACAAACAATTGTACACTCAAGCAAACGTCCCTTGTGTCCAAACACTTGCAAATATTAAAAAAGACCTGGTGTGCATGATCATGGAGGTAAGCATACTGGGAGAGTCATATATATTAAAACAGTTTAAGCAGAAGGGATATTAATACAAACTATAAAACAAAATTTGGCGAACATACTCAGAATGTAAGTTTCTTTCAAAAGAGGCATCATGTGATCCGCGTTGCCATTCGAAAATTTCTAGATAAAAGTATCAGTGTTACTAAAATATGGGATATTTAAAAATAAATCGAGGTTTTTCAAGTTTTTTTTATCAAATGTACCCTAATTCCGATATATTTCGAGGTTTCTGGACTTTATTGATTCACTGTATAATAGAACCTTACAAAGCTGTTTTATATACAGTTAATTATAATTTCATATTGTAATAAACAGTAATAACATGTTATTCTGCTAGTAAATAGCTTCAACATTGTCTTACGAAACACTTTTACACGTATTAACTAAAGAGGTTTAAATTTAGACCAGGTCCAACTTGACAGTTTTAGGTTTAAGGGAGAATTGCACGCAAAAAGTGAAAAACTAGCGACAAGGTCTAGTCAAGTTCAAAAGGTACCTACGTATTAGAAAAACCTTCCTGCACGTCTGACCTCAAAAAAATGTGTTATGTATACGCAATTTAAATTACATTTCGTTTAAAAATGGGTTTAAAAGGGTTCACGAACTGCAGAAATACAAAGACATGAGTACGATTTACCATTTTAAATTTTGCAGTTACGTAGACAAAGGATCAATGCAAGGCGGTAAAGAGCCATTTTGTGAAAAAAAATATATGCGACGGCATTTGCGTCAAAAAGTGGTCGAAAAATGGTCGAAAATGGACAAATCTACTTCTGTTTTATAATTCTAGATTAGATTTTTTCATAAAAAATCGCAATTAGCGCCCAACTTCACATATTTTCCTTTTGAAATCACATTGAAGCGAATACATATCTCTTATAGTTTTAACATAATATTGCAGCGGCAGAAGGCTTGCAAATGATCCATAATACTGCGTGCAGTTCTCCCTTAAGATGATATTTTTAAAAATTGAGCAAATAATCAAAATGACAGTGACATAAGCGAAACATAACTCGTGAACTAAGAGTTTTAAGTACCATGACAACTAGACCTGGTCTAACCCTTAAACCTTTTTAGTGAATACAGGGGGTCTAGTATACTTGAACCCTGAAGACATCAACGCACTTCTCAATGTAAGTACCACTTTAGATTAAAAAATTTAGAGAGATACTTATACTTTCATGGTTGAAACTAAAGTATTTTTTTAATACTGATAATAGATTTATCTCAGAAATTATTTGATCAACTCGACATATTGTGCGCCAGTTTTATTAAATGATTTTAATTTCGATTACTTGTTTGTCACGTTATTCACTACTTCTAACACATCAGCAATAAGATCATAATTTAAGTCAAATTTCATTTAAGAATTGTAAAATGGAAATGTAGGATATCGCGACATAAACTTTTGCTGTGAAAAAGTAATTATAAATGTAAAAGAAGCGTCTATGCATTACAAACAAGTCCTAATGTCCATTGTATACCAGCACTTGTAAATAATTAATGTACACTTGGTGCGCATGTTAGTGAAGCTAAGCGTAATACTGAGAGAGCCACAAATGCTAAAAGAGTTAGGGCAGAAGACAGAACAATGCAAACTATAAAACACTACTACTAGCAAATAAATTGCTTAACCAGAAATAATGACGACATCTTTTGCTTTGGAAGTACTTCATGGGGATCAGGTGTTACCCTAAACAATTGTAATTTTGTCTTACATAAAGATTATAGTACCCTCAGTAATATACTACTATTTACTAATGAAGAGAAATGAAATTATATGTTTACATACCGTACAATACTGGATTATAGATTCTTGACTCGTTTTGTGATGAATTTGGTAGAAGGTACACTATTTCAACTAAAAACAAAGATGCAGATTTTGCATGACGGAGTACATTATTACTGGCATCAGTTAATAATATTAAGGTGAGATAATTCCCGACCACTAAATAGGAAGAAGCACCTTGTCCATCTCGATTGTAAGATCTTGCCTCGATGGATTCAAGGTTGATGATCTTGACGGTGTTTAAAATAAATGGCTGTGAAAGTATTTAGAACACGCTTTGGATCGCCTTTGAAAACAGTTTTTATTTAAATACATAGACATTTACGAAGGATATCTCCAGAATTTATTATAGTTGTTATATTTGTTTTTTCCCGTTGGGTTATTAAGTTTATTGTTATTATTTTTAGTTTAGTGCAGTTTATACTCCCCGTGTGATAGTGTGATAACAGCTTCAATTTTATTTGTGATTTTACTGCTTGGCTCTAAATATAATTTGCGACAGCTCTACATATATCAGACACGTAATTATGTTAATGATTTAAATCTAGATTAGTCAGAATTTTTTAGAATTTACTAAATTTTGACACATTCGGATTATGGTACTAATTTTCCTATTTTATGCTCACATATAGTAAGCAACCAAATTAAGAAGTTAGTAAATCGGCCTATAAAGCTTAGAGCCCTTAACTGAGAAAAATTAATACTAGTTGATAAAGAGATCCCCCACTTCCATGGATGCAGAATGAAAAGATGTGCTAGACTCCCTCCTGGCTAGATAACCTCCTTTATTTTATCACTCAAATTGTTCAATAAGCCACTTAATATAGAAGAACAGTTTTCCCCACCAGCATTACCCAAAGCACTTACATTGTTTCGCATAGTATAATCCAAATAATTAATAATTGTATAAAAAAAAGTTTACATTAAATGGGATGTCCCATGTCCAAGCACATGTTCATTTGGTGACGACTACCACTGACGGCGCGACTTTTTACTGCCCGCATTACAGATTTTCATGTTCTTCCGTTTCTGTCTGTCAGCCGGTCTGTCCCGCTTAAAAATCTGCTTACTCGATTGACGCTAATTTTATTTAATTTTCCACAAAAATTACTTTGATACAAAAAAAAGCTTTTACGATATTGGTATGAATTCAATATGGCAAAAAAAATTACGAGCTTTTAAAATATTTGTTGTACGAAAATGAAGAAATGGACTCTGCCTCATTATCCTTGACAATAGGAAGGATTCTTACCTATTCATTAATTCGCAAATAGGTATTTTTACCGTTCTATGGCATCATTTTCAGTCTTTTCACAAATGTGTGCAGATTTTATTAATGTCCGTAGTAAGATTTACCACATAGTAAACTTCTAATATTTTTTAAATTAAATTGTGAAATTATACTAAGATTTAAAAATCACGAAATCGTATCCGGAAAAACGAAATTGTTTTTCATTTCTTGAATTAATTACCTACAAATTTTAAAGAAATAATCGCTCTATACCACATTCTCTAAAATCAAACCATTAAGTTTGGTAAGTTTAAAACGAAATTAGTTATTTATATAATATTAAACGAGTTTTAAACTAAAAAACCAATGTTTTTAACAGGCTTTTATTGGCTCCCTAGTCGCCTGATTGTATGTTTGGTTTAAATCTTGTAATGTATTTTTTACCACTTCCAAATTACTCATTATTTTCAAATTTGAAGTGCATACATTTTCGGATATAAAAAATCCGAATTTTTTAGTCAAATTCATTTCTTGTGTAGATTAAACTTAAAATCGGTGCCTAGGAAAATTTAAGAGCGGACCAATTTTAACATTCGTGCGTATTATTTAAGAACGGACGGCAAAATTTACAATGACGGCGCCAGCCGGTCTAATGCGTAGAGTAGTCGATCGGGG
The DNA here is from genome assembly GCA_030620095.1 of Kuschelorhynchus macadamiae. NCBI lineage: Eukaryota > Metazoa > Arthropoda > Insecta > Coleoptera > Curculionidae > Kuschelorhynchus > Kuschelorhynchus macadamiae. The sequence goes on along the minus strand of JAUTXW010000197.1, from coordinate 304,022 downwards.
TTGGGTAATTTAGCTTGTATTATACTATTTTGCAATAATAGTAATTTCTTTATACTGCTTAGAAACTAATATTGGAAAAACATTACTATTCTTTGTATGAAAATTTTGTTGCATCATGTTTAAATATATTCACCGTAATATAAATTCGTGTAATCATTGGAATGCCTGGCTAGGCTTGGCACCGTCGTATGATCGACTTTTACTGTGAGGTAATCTTAGCAGTGGCTAATTATGTAAACAATGAACTCTATTTTTATTCTTGCTCTAAGGTCAGATCTAACAATAATGAAAATATATATTGTGTAAATATAATATGGCATATCTGTCGTCTATAATAATTTTGTTTCTCAAAAAACTAAAATAGGAACACAATATTATTTAAAAAAATAAGTACCCACTGATTTGAAACTTCTTTGGTTAAGAGGCAGCAATTAAAAATCTCACAAAAATGTCCCGAAATGTTAGCCTAAACTTTAATTTTGCTAAACTGTCAAAATGGTGAACCCTTAATTTTTATTAATTTTTACAGCAGTTTGTTAAACTAAGTGTATATTATAAGAAAACTGAAAATAACACAAACTGGAGGAATCAGCCAAAATTTAGATAAACCAAGCTTTCAAATTTTGAAAAGCAAGTTAAAATCATTTTGTACTTCATCCTGTTTACACCCCCTTCCTCTTGACAGGTAACACGCCAGAATAATTAATTTTCCGAGCGTTAAGTGGCTATAGTTTGTTTATTTAAAATGGAGTGTTACTTAAAATTTAAACTTAATTCTGTATTAAGCCATTAATTTTAAGGTTAAGTATAGAATAGCACTCTCGTAGAAGTTAGACTTCGCCTTGTACTTACATATGAATAAACTTTTAAAAATTTTACTAGTTTATCTTTATATGACATTTAATGTACTGACTGATAAATTTTATTGGCGCCGTAATAACAAAGCGTTACCAGTTCATTTCAATATAAAAGTTTTTACAAAAGTATCACCAGGTTATCCCCGTACGATCCTTAATGAGACCCTTCATTTTTCATTTTTTCATTTATTACATTTATTTAAAGTAAATAGGGCAAGTAGTTTTGTAGCTATGCGGCGAACTGACAGATAGAAATACCGACTGAATTACGAAAACACGTTTTTTTTTGCATCTAGGGACGGTATAACTGAATAATTTTAAAATCTGGGAGGGTGATTTTTTCACGATTACAACCATGTTATTTGCCCGCCATCTTGAATTCGTACCACAAATTTACCAGTTTACCTTTAAATTACACTTAATTGTTGCCTAAAATTTAAAATCATTCTAATAAGTAGTTTTTTCAGACAAATTTTTTAACTATTTTATCAGTCATTTAGTTTTGCCATCTTGGATTCGTACCAAAATTTACCATTTGATTCCTGCGTAATACTTAATTATCATGCACGATTTTAAGTAAATTGGATAAGTAGTTTATTTGGTTTTTTTTAACATCGTTTTCTTACAAAAATGTTATCACCATATAATTAATTTTTTCCTGAAAATTTGAAATCAATCGTGTAAGTATTTTAGCTATCTAAAACTGATAGCAGGTTTTATCTCAGAAATTGTTTGATCCACTCGACATGTGCGTCAGATCTGTTAAAAAAACTATCAATCAATCTTATAGAAGTTTTAAATAAATTGGACTGTATTAAAAATTACTTGATTTATGAGTGTAATATCCGGATACAAAATCTAACAAGTACCTGTTTGTGCGTTTAACCTGATCCTTTTTTCTGTACACAAAACAAAACTATTTAATACTAGCAGTTGGTCATATACATCGACATTAAACCTGCATAATAGCATGTTTTCAACTAGGCACTTTTAAAACTAACACCCCTGTTACCATTACTAGATCAAAACAAATTTGACCAAAGAATATTTAATTCGTCAAGTTGTCATCAGTTGTCGAAATGTAAGTTAACTGAAACTGACGTGTGGAATAAATGTGAATGCCATTTTATAACTCCAAGGTTATAATGAGGTAAAAAAACCCTACAGGATGAAAAAAAAAACGAAAATCAGTTTTTCCGTCAATCATCTCCATTTTACGCTTTATTATATTAATTTTTTAAATGTTATATATTGATAGTACAAAATAAAATTTGTTTTTAAATGACTAGTCTTGCTAAATAATAAAGAAGTAAAATAAACTGATCCGCTCTGATTAGACAACCTGTAAATATTTTTTGACCATTTATTTCTTTTAGATCACCTTTTGGATGGTTTAGGTGCTCAACATTGGAAAGGGGCCACGGAACCCACTATTCTAAGACCTCAATTCCTTCGATTTACTCTTGAAGACTCGCAGGTTCATGATCTCAAAGTAAAGAATTGTCCATCAAATTGCGTAATGCTGACAAAATGCACAAATGTTGTAGTTTCAAATATCAATATTGATAATTATGATGGGTACCCGGTATGTTATGCTTTCTTCTTTTGATAGTGTAAGAGTGTTTGTCAACTACACGCTATTAAAAAAAACATAATGGTACCAAACCTAAACTATTTCGTTGATAAGTATACTTTATTAAAACTAAAACCATGTTACAAAAAGTCGAAATTTTATAGCGGTTTAATTAAGCATACTTTTAGTTGTTTTTGTTAAATAAAAGCCCTTAGCTTTTAAATATATGTATACGTTATTTCGTAGTCTCTGAGCAACAACTAGAAATTTCTGTATCAACTCCCTAGTATGAGTTCTTCTTTTCAGATTGATTATGAAGTTATTGTACTATTATAGGTGAAGACTACTATAATTAATAACTATTATTCTATTAATATCTTTAAATCAGTTAGCAAAAAATGATTTGTAAATATTGGAAAAAAGTTCATTTTTAAAAAATTTTTGATTTTAAGTAAGGTGTTACGAAGCCAAGAATGCTAATTCAGGTACAAACGTGCTCTTTTTATGTCTTCAAAAGTCAGATAAAATAATTATTAATCAAGTCATCATTTTTTGGTGTAAGATTTTTTGATGTAAAAATAGTTCAGAAATCTCTCAACTTTTCTTCGAAATGACAATATTCAAGGAAAGAGAGACAGTATTCCGTCTACATTCAAGAATTACGGTGCATGGTATATTTTGAGTAGCGCACATTTTCATTTTTAGTGCAGTTTTTCATATGGCTATTTTACAAAAAAGTCGTCTGGAGCGTAACGGAAGGCATTCATATTGAAATACATTTTTACTTCAAGAAGTTACCATCCATAATTGGTTGCAAATAATCGTTTTGATGGGCAGCAATTTGTATTCGTATATATATATATATATATATATATATATATATATATATATATATATATATATTCCCTGCCTTGCCTTGCCACCTGCAGCATTTTTAAAAATATAATTCTTCTTTCTGTAGATCTACAGCCCGTATCGTGCACATATCGGTCTCCTTCAGTTTCTGCTTCCAGTCCTCTTGCGTATCTTCTCCAATTTTCTACACTTAAGAATTTCACTGGAATCGCCATCAAGCATATCCTTCCATCTCATTTTCGGCTTTTCGCTCGACCTTGCGCCCTGTTTTTTAAGGTTTTTATTCTTGCCACATGGCTAGCACACTAATATCTTTGGATTTTAATGAATTCTGATAATGGATGGTCTTTGTAGCTCTGATATATGGGGTATCTCATCCATTGATGGTTTTCCTGTTCTAAGCATAGTGTCGCAGTAGGAAGTTATAGTATATGTAGCATTCGCTGATTTTTGTGTTAATACGTCTATTGTGTGTCTGCCTTTGGCACTTAAAGTCCCGGCTCATTCCAGAGCGAAAGCAGATTTTGTTAAAAATACGTTTAATATGCTCCCTTTTCTGACGGGTATGAGGTTGTGCGCTCCATCAGCAATCCGCTAAAATCATATCTCAGTAAGATTCGTTCGGATCCGACTGTAAACTTAGGCTTCATATACATGTTTAAATTAGAACTAAAATACACACAACATATCTGCGAGAAGTCGGCCGATATCCAGTAGTGGATGAAAATGCTTTTCAACCATAGTAATTCATTTAGGACTTTGTGAACCAAGATGTCTCACTTGTTGAAAAAAATTGGCTATTGATTTGCCGGCTGTGAGAATCTAACTTATTACCTCTGAAGGTGGATAACCTCTGCGCTACCCAGACGTCTGATAAAAATTCTTTCTTGTAATACTTATTTATTATAATACTGATAAATTGATAAGAATAATTAAATTTTTCATATTATTTTAAAAATCTATTATCTCTGATTTACATAAAGCAAATCGGCAATGGATTACAAATTTTGAACCGGAAAGAGAGTCCATGGACTGTATTAACATATAGTATCATGTGCTTGTATTGTCTCTAAAGTTACATGTGTTCCAAATTTTTGCTTAATCGTATGCCAGAAAGTGTTTGAAAAAAGGACTAAAAACTTTCAGCCGGAAAGACAGAGATACAAACTGGAAAGAAGATATACGGAGAAAGAAGGCTAAATAAAAGCTTGTCAAAAAATTCTGCATTGGCACGGTCTAATACCACGAACTGACATCTCACTTATCGTTATTTCTAGCAGCAGCTGATGATAGTTTAATGAGTTACCTAGGTTGAAAGAAGCGTTGCAAACAGATGGCGACACAGCCAATGCCGCAGCGACATTATTCATTTAATAAAACGTCTATAGCTTTAATTTCCACTATATCACATTATTCCATGACAGTTATTCAATTCAACACACAGTGTCTTTCAGATGGAATTTGCAGTTTATATTTTTCTACAATGAGGTATATATATATATATATATATATATATATATATATATATATATATATATATATATATATATATATATATATATATATATATATATATATATATATATATATATATATATATATATATACAGGGTGTTTCTTAAATGAGTGTCAATATTTAAAGTTGTGATTCTAAATGAAAAATTAATGATAGTTTGCTCTATAAACTCTGTTCCAAAAATGCTTCGTTTCGGAGATACAGGGTGTTAAACTTTTAATTTTTTTTGGTTATTTTCATAGAATTCATGCATTTATAGAGATAATTCTTTCACATTTGGTATCCAATATACTATGAACAATATCTACAAAACTGTTATAAAAGATTTGAGAAAAATCTACAGGGTGTTGGTATTCTCCGGGTCATAACCCCTTTTACTGCCCCGAACTTTTTACTGCGATGCCACTGGCTCCTTTTACTTAAACAGTCAGATTCCTCGTCCTGTTCCCTAATTTATTTGGCTCTTGCAAAATTTTGATATTTCGTACCGTCTAGAAGTTATGAGACAAAATATCGGAATTTTTTCAATTTTACAAGCAAATGCATGCTATGCACGAATGAACGTTTTGCTAAATAACTTCTAAACGGTAAAAAATATCGATTTTTTGGTAGAGACCAAAAAGTTAGGAAACAGAATGGAGATTTAGGTTTTCGATGTGAGAACATCCAGTGGCGTAACAGTAAAAAATTAAAAGTAAAATAAAATTGTAACACCCTGTATCTCCGAAACGAAGCATTTTTGGAACAGAGTTTATATAGCAAACTATCATTAATTTTTCATGTAGAATCATTTCCTTAAATATTGACACTAAATTAAGAAACACCCTGTATATATATTTATATATATATATATATATATATATATATATATATATATATATATATATATATATATATATATATATATATATATATATATATATATATATATATATATATATATATATATATATATATATATATATATATATATATATATATATATATATATATATATATATATATATATATATATATATATATATATATATATATATATATATATATATATATATATATATATATATATATATATATATATATATATATATATATATATATATATATATATATATATATATATATATATATATATATATATATATATATATATATATATATATATATATATATATATATATATACATAGTTCCGGAAATTTTCTTAAACCAATTTTTTATTGACCTAGCTTATTTCTTGGGTTTTTGCTTCATAAAAATAAAAACAAAAATGACTAGTATGTCATTTTTTATTTAGAAAAAATACATTGGCACATACAATGGCAGGGATTCATGCCTTTTTCAAACTATCAGAGAACGTAAATGTCGAAATACAAACAATAAAACACTGGGACACTTACAATCATTTCATTCAAATTCGTTCAACATACAACAAACTTTTAATAAAATACCGGCCACATTTTACGGAGAGCCGGGACAAAACTAAACTGATTCACTGAGTATGGCGGATTTTTTTTATCGACAGGGCAGCTTGATAATTTGCCTGCCGCGGACCCGAAATAGGTGGTAATAGTTCCAATCCACTCCCTCTCTTCGTTCGTCAAAATAAGTTTTCTTCGTAATTTATTTTGCTTTTTTTTGTTTTATTTTCACAAAAACCAAGTTACTTTATCAAAACTGCTGTTCCATTACAAAGATTACTAAAAAAGTCAAACCGCGCTAAATTACGAGGAGAGAGAGTAAGGGATGTTGGGCCGGAGAAGGCTGGATCTCCACTGACTGAAACCATTGATTTCGGCCTCTTATATAAGTGGCCGATCTCAATACCATGACAATAATTTATATGTATATTTTAGCCGCGCAAGATTTGTGTAGTAAGAGGTTACTTAAACCTGCCCTTTAATTATGTAGAGTATAATATTGTATTATTTTATATTTCATAGGGAGTTGCAGGAGAAAAATATGCCAAGAATACTGATGGTTTTGATGTTTCCGGTACAACTGGATTAAGAGTTGAAAATTCAGTGGTTGTAAATCAGGATGATTGTGTTGCTGTTAACAGTGGTTCAGATATGGTGTTTGAGAACTTGCACTGCAACGGATCTCATGGATTGAGTTTCTCAGTAAGTATTGTTAGAGTGGACATTTTTGTTTACCAATATTTATGCATATATTTAAAATGCAAAAAGATTTCATTCTACAGTTTAGCCATTTTGGAAATTTATTTTAATAAAAGTTCTATGCTACTACTATTAAAGCGCTGCCGTGCCGTGCTGCTGGCAGAAATTTATCGTAGTGTTGTGGCATATGTAAATATCCTTTACGTGAAGTGAAAAATTTCCGAATTTGCTTAAAGAGTTCAATCAAACGTACGTTTTTTGAATAAATATAGAATTTGTGTTGTTAAAATATTAAATATGAATTTTACTACTATCCTCTAAACCTTATGATTCATAAAATGATAAACTTATGATGTGCCTTTTTTCGCCCAACTACTCAAAGACTACCAACGAAATCCGACGGTATTCGTTGTATGGATTAGGGTTCAATGGTCAATAATTTCTATTGACTTGGGACGGTCGGGAACATTAACGCGATTAACATAATGCTGTTTACAGGGCATTACCAGGAGTTTTGATGGTTTGATTATTCCTTCTACTTCATAAGGGTTAGGATTTTAGTTTGGTTGGGTTAATTGTTATATGATTGTTAATAGATATTTTGTCACTATCTATTTAAATATTTATAACTTCAAATATATCCTAATATAATGGGGCTGAAAATATTTATAAAGCTCGCAAAGAAGTGATTTGTAAATGTCGAGTCTGGGATACTGGGGTAATTTTTTAAAAACTATATACAGATCCCAACGAATTTCGATGGGCTCTCTTCTATAGCTTTAAAGACATTACAGTAACTCTGATTAAGTTAGTTAACATATTCGACCACAATATAATAAAAAATGAATTTACATTTTCAGGTTAGAAATGGCAAAGTATCAAATGTGCAGTTTCTAAATTCAAGAATTGAATACTCAAATAATGCAATTCATGTTAAAACTCACAATGATGGATCTTCGGGATCAATTAAGGATGTCTTGTATCGAAATATCGAGTTTGTTGGTAAGGAAATATTTACCTCTAGGTGTTAGTTTTTTATTAGTATCTACCATTAACAATAACAGCAGTAATAAGCCAAACTGACATGTATTAAAAAATATTAATAAAATAAATTTGACATACGTTACTTAAACTCTATAAAAAGGTCTGTCACAATCTCACAAAATCTGTTTAAATTTGACAGGTACAGCGAGAGATAAAATCATCAAACAGAACAAAATAATGATAAGACAAATAAATAAATACCGAAATAAGTCAAATATCAATAACCATTGCAAATCAGTTTGTGTCATGAGTAGGATTGGCAAAAAGCTGTGCTATACCCTACAAATTAAAAAAGATATGTAAAATTTACTTATATTGTAAACTAATTTTCATTGTTTGCGATATCATTAAACTATCCTGTTAATTATTCTTATCGAGAACTACCCTTTGTTAACATAATTTTTATTTTATATCCTTCCCATTGGAACTTGGTAGATATACAGAGAAATCGTAATGAAATTATCTTGTTTAAAAAACTTACGCATATTAAGAATTATAGGATGTTTATAAAGTTGTCACGAAATAACTAAAGCTGCGTTATATGCGTATGGTAGAATCCGATTCGGGTAAAGCGGATTTAGCAATTTGTTTTTCTATTTGTTCAAAATGGTTCTTTTACATCTACTTACCTTAATTTTAATGTTATAGTGCCTATTTGTTACCGCATCACAAAATTTCTCTGATCATAGCAACAATACAGAAAATTTCCAAATAAAATAAAATGATTTTATTTTGGTTGTGTTAGGCTACTGATTGTATTAATCATACACAGTCTACCACTCTCAAATCAATTACACAAGTATTTGTTTTTTTTTTGCTTCATTATGATAATATTTTCTTTCCCACATAAACCTTGTTGCATTATTTCGTTGTCTAAGAGTTCCTATCAAGAAGACTTGCTTTTAGACGAAAAAAAAATAAAAATGCTTCTAGTCTTACCATGTTTTTAAAGCTATACTTATGAAAATAAAAATATTTGTAGGTTTAAATAACTTTTTTTATCTTCTAGTCTAAAGACGTAAGTGTAATCTTCAGGAGAGACCGTTTGTAAAAGACACTTATTACAATTCAAATGAATTTATTCGATCAGATTCCAAAATTGCAATGATTCCTAAGAATTAAAAAGACCTGTTAACTATACGACTTATAAACTTAGACTTGCTCTTAATGACTCATGGTAGTATTTATATGCTTTTCTTATCTAACTAGCAAACGTCATTAATAACTGGAAAGTGCATGAGTTTCTAAATATGTAATAGATATATAATTGCTTCCTCCTTAAGTTTCAGAAAATAGGGGTTTATCAATTTTTTCCGAATCTTCTGCAATATAGAGTTTAATATCTTTAATAGGAATGTTAATGCTCTTTAAAATATAATTATAATACAAAATAAATAAGGACAGTAATATTATAACTATGACTAAAATTATTGTTACATATCCAAGCATGAGTTGGTTGTGAAATTATTTTTAATTCTTCTAGTTTTTGACTTTTTATTAGGGCAACTAAATGTTGAGCCTGTTTTATTGCATAATGGTCTACTTCTCTTAGAATCAGTGCATTTTTGGAAATTGAATTTGAGCACTGGTAATTTTAGATGAACATCAACAATTTCGTTTACATCTTTTTTAAATGATAAGTTGTTAATTTCAATTTTACAATCATCAAGAGATATTAAAAAAAGCGAGTTTATTAATTTGTCTAGTTGAAAACTGACATTGACTTGTACTTTTTTGATATTTTTCGTAGTTAATGTTATTTCAAGAGTGGGGCATTCGCTCTTGGCTTTTGTTAAGGTGCTATAAGGCATGGCTCATCTTTTGTCAAATCTTCTAACTTGCAGAGATGACTAAAGTATGGTTAAAGATAGGAATAGGACATCTTTTATACAAAATGTAAAGGGATGGGTATATCATTGGTGTATGTATTAAAAATATTCTTAAGTCATTTTGTATTAACACTTGAGTAGTCATAATCTCATGGTAGTTAACCATGTTATTAAATTTAATAAACTTCTCATTAAGGATATGACTAAGTAATAATTTCTTTTAAATCAGATGGTTTTAAAACAGAATGATGTATAACACCAACTTTCTCGAAGCTAATTACGATTTCTAAATGCTGTACTAACTCATTAAGTTTCTGTATTTGCAAATTAGCATTATCAACTATTGCCCATATGTAGAAAGTGTTTGCAAAGCTTGCTTTTTGACTTTCTAATGAGTCTAAACGATTTTTAATTTATTCTGAGTTGTTTTCTAGTGTCTCAATTTGAGCTGTTAGGTTGCTTCTAATAGATTTTAATACATCTTTGTTTTGTTTCATATCTTTGCTAAAGGTTTTTTTGATTATTATTTAGATTAGATATGCAATTATCGTATTTCAATTCGTCATCGGCATCTAAAGTTCCGAATAACCATTTTTGTGCGTCACCTATAACATTAATTATTTAAAAATCTCCTCTATTTCACAACTATTGGTTTTCGTTGTGACTAGGATCAACATCAGGATCCATAGCTTGATCATGGTCTTCTTTTTTTCTTAAGGCGTCTCTTATGAATAGGAGTTTTGTTCTCAAGGATTTTCTTTTTGTGTGGCGAGTTACGAGGATCTTTAAGAATTCTGGGATATTCGATTGTCTACTGGGTGTTTTCACATACAGGGGTTTAAACTTGTCGATTTCTGTTGAGTAACTTAAGTTTTCATTTCGTTTTTCGAGAATATTCTTTTGTAAATCTTTTAATTTATATAAAAATTGTTTATTAATGTAGTCTATGTTTTTGCTGTTTTCGGACATAAATTGGGTTTGCAGTTCTTTCTTTGAACGTTCAAGACGATTTTTGCAATCTAATTTTTCTTTAATTATTTGAAAAGGCGTATATTTGGTTGTTGAATATACTGAATCGTTATAAGAAAAGATTGCAATTTTTCTATGGGTTCTTTAGGTTTTTTCTTTCGAGGATAGAAAATAGCTTTTTTGATTGTTAAGTGAAAGCGCTCTATTGGACTTTTTGAGTTTGGATTATGGGAAGTTATAAAATATGATTGAATATGCTATAGCTTACAAAGGTCTTGTATTAGTGCGTTTTTAAAAAAGAAGTGATTATTTGTTGTAACTCTTTCCTCGGATGACGTAGTGTTTAATATATTCGATTAATCTACCGGCTATTTCAGGGCTTGTTTCTGAAGAGATGTGATAGGCTTGTGCCAACTTTAAGAAGCTATCAATTATTGTTAAGAATTTGTGTTTGTCAAATTGGTAAAAGGTTCAAAGTCAAAAGGTTCATTACCGATCGTATTTGGAATTTTGGCATATTTCATATGTATTGACGTATTCTTGTACGCTTTTTTCTCTGTTTGGCCATTAATAATTTCTTTTAAGTGACTTGACGTTTTCGGTAATTCCTCGGTAGGATGTTTTTGTTTCGTGATATGATGTATTTCCTGAGTTTGTTTGTCTTTTACAGTAAGATCTTCCACAAGGATGTTACTTATTTTTATTGAAGGAAAATAGAATTAAAGAACTTTTGAAATGTTCTTAATATTATTGGTTTCAAGGTATTGTCTTTAATATGCAATATTAATAACGACCTGAGGGCATATTTTCTTTTATTAACTTTAATAATATTTCCTCAGGGGGATCATTTTGTAAGAAAAATAATATTCTTTTCTTCCTTCAAATGGATACTGCGTTTCTTTCCGGTTAGAATTTTATTGTTGGAAATATCGGACAATTATTTGATTTTTAAAGGTATTAAGATGTTTTACAGTATAGGGTGCTCCTAAAATGAGATCTTCTTCAGATGTATGTACAGTTTGATTATAATTTTAAACTTGAGGCAGTTCATTTATGATATTTGTGGATTTTTCGGGAGAATGTACACTAGTATTTGAGCTTGTGTCTGAAAATTTAGATACTTCTAGATTTTCAGGTAGTTTTAAGATTTTGACAGGGGCTCTTATACAAGCGGGTTTTAAATGCTGTACTGGATGTCTATATCCAAACGGGGCTGGTGAAAGATTAGTTAAATTGTCTTTCAAAAGATCTTTAAAGGTTTCTTAGGAATTTATTTTTGCCTTAATTTTTCAAGGATTTGGTTTAATTTTTTCTGGGGTGATTACATGACCAAGAAATACAATTATTTTTGATTAACCTTTGAAATATTAGTATCAAATTTTTAATGTGTTCTTAAAGGTAAGTTGCGAAAATAATTATGTCGTCTAACAAGACAAATTTTATCTTAAAGGCTTTAAAGAACATTATCCACGACACATTCTAAAATGGCTGGTGCGTTTTTAAGCCAAATGTTAAACAAGCATATTCAGAGTGACCATGTTCTATGTTGAAAGCGTTCGTTTTAATAGAATTTGAGTACATTTCGGTTAGGTGCAATCCTGATGCAAAACCAATGTCGTAAACTATTGGGCTGTACCTAATTTATCCAGGATGTCAGAGGTATTAGACAGGAGATCATATCTATGGTCTTTTCAGTGACCTTACGGTAGTCGATTACCATTCGCCATTTTTGTTGGCCTGATGCATTCATTTTTTTTTTGGAACAATCGAAACGGTGGATGACCAGGGACCTCTTGCTGCTGAACATAAGAATACCGATATGTCTTGCTGTGTACATGAATTTCATCTGTGGTTTTTCGTGTTTACCATGGTTCGTCTGATTGAATAAGTGAGAAACGGGTCATTAAGTTTGGTATGATGATCATTTTGATATACCTCATTTCATTCTTGTTCTAAAGTAAAAAAGTTCGAATTGTTCAGAATGGAATTGCGAACTAATTTATCTTATGTGATATGGCAAAAATTTCAGGATGACACTTCTATCTGTAAAATTCTTTAACTCAAGTAAAATCTAATTATTATTCACTATAGTTATACAAGGGGATAATTCGACTTGATTAGTCTTAATGTATGGAAAAGATATTTCCGTGTGTTCAGGTAACATTCAGGTCCGGGTTTGGGATAATCGTTCATATAGATGATTTTCTGAAATCTCAAAAGGTTAGCATAAGGATTTTTCGGCCAGAAATGTTGTTGCTGCGCATGGTTTGTAGGTTTTTGAGAACTACTGTTTGACGTATCTGATTTTGATGTTGACCTAAATTGTTCGGTCTAAAATCTTTTTATTGGATACTGACTGCGGACATTGGTGTGGGTTGATTCAAATTCTTGTTAGAGTTTTGTGGGTGCAAAAACATTTCTTGGTTTCCCAAAAACTTGTGAATTAGTCGGGAATATTTGAGGGAATAGCCTGCGAGGTTGAATATTTATAGGCTGAATAGGGAATTGCATTTGTTGCAGCTAAACATTTTGATTTAGAAAGGAAAATTATTTTTCTGAAAAAAAGTGGTTTAAAGCAATTGGGTGGTTTTTGTATATGCCTTTAAGGGACACTATTGTTAACCTTTTGGCTAGTTCTAAAATTTATTTGGTTTTCTTACATAGCAAAATTCACTACATGTCTGTTAGCTAAAGTTAAGTTAGTAGGGATATGAATTAATAAAATAGATTTTACTTCAGATGGTATATTAGACATAAGAACTTGAACTGCTGTTTGTTCAATAAATGAGATTTTGACTACTTAATTGCGATAAATTTCCTGAATTTAATTTTGAAGTTATATGTGCTAATATTTTAAGCCTATCAATAAATTCTAAAATAGATTCACTTTTAGGTTTTGTGCAAAATGTTAACTGAATAGTTAAATTTTGCCTTGAAATTGGATCTCCGGCTTCATCAATTAAATTGACTTTTAGCGAAATTAACACAAACTTGTTCTGAAATTCGTCGCCAATATAATAACGAGTAGGAAATTCATCTATTGAATGGATAAAATGTATCAAATGATTGGAATTACGTTTAGAAGTTGAACACTTGCTCAACTTCTAAAATCTTCTAAGCATTCAGCCATTTTTTATTAGAAATATCTGTTAAACTAAGATTTTGAAGAGACTCGTTTAACTCTGAGATTGAGTCGAGATCAGTTATAAAATTAGAGTAAAGTTTTTGCACAAAAATAATTTGGATATTAAATTATTAAAATCAAAGTAAGAAAATTAACAAAAGAAACTAAATAATTGAGATTTTTATGTAAACATTTTAAAAAGGCTTAGAAGGAGAATTGTGCGTGTGAAAATTTTTTAAAAGGACTTAATTTTGTAAAATTTGCCGGTGGAAATATACAAAAGGACTTAATAATTGAAAGATACCAATTCACAAATTCACAATGGCACTTTAGGAAATAAAAGTAACTTACAAAGATGCCTGTGAAAGTATTTGTTGTGAATGAAGCAACACTTCTGGATGGTGGGAATTTGGAACATTGAGGATAGAACCTACAACAACTGGGCCATTTAAGTGTAATCTTCAGGGAAGATCATTTTTAAAAAATCACTTATTACAATTTATAAAAATTTATTTGGTCAGATTCTAAAATAACAATTATTCTTAAGTACTTAAAAGACGTGTTAACTCTACGACGTATAAACTTAGACCTGCCCTTAATTACTCATGGCGGTATTTATATGCTTTTTTTATCTAAACATCAAACGTCATTAATGACTAGACAGTGTATGGTAGTTTCTAAATAATAGATATATAAATTGCTTCATATTATTGTTTTGTATGTAAAACCCATAAAAGATTTTATATAGAAAAAAATCGTTATATAGGGTTTCTTAAAAGGGACAAATATATAGCTCACAAAAATAAAACTTTAAATATTATTTTAACAGTAGAAGCGTTTTCTACGACGAAATATTATTTTTTGTACATAAAAACTTTTGTCTGCTACCAAAGGTGATTCTAGAGGGATGTAAAACAGCTTTTTAAAAGCGAAACTATATATATTTTTTTGGAATAATTAATTATCTCAGAAAATTTGCATAGTAAATATCATTTTGAGAAAACTTTTGTATATATATATATATATATATATATATATATATATATATATATATATATATATATATATATACGGAAAAGTATAATTTTTGTCAAAGCACATATTTTTTGTTTTAGGCATTGATAGGTACGCGGTATCTGTTCAGGAGAACTACCCCAGGGGAGAAGCAACAGCAAATACACCTATAACAAACTTAACTCTCGACAATGTAACAGGATCAATGACCGGCAGTAAAAGCATGGCTTTTCAGATAATTTGCGCTGCAGGAGGCTGTTCTGATTGGCATTTTAATAACGTGGAGGTGACTGGAGCGGCGCAGAAAAATACCTGTGAAGAAGTGCCGTCTGGTATTGCATGTTAAAAGTACTAAAGAAATAAAGTTATTTAATTACACTTTAATGTTTTTGACTTATTTGCTATTTGTAAATAGTAAATTAATCTATGTGGATTCTTGAATAAAAATCGTTATTTTTACATGTAATTCCATTTAAGAAGATTTAAGATCCGATTGCAATTTTGATGCATTGTTGATGGTCGCAAAGACTTGTTTTGTTCTCTCTGTTAATTATTTTCTGTTAACTAAGTGCACACATTTTACCTTAAAATATCCTTTAAGATACTAGGTTTTTATAAGATATATAAACAGTAGCATCTATGAAATATACCGGATGTAAGATCTCATAAACTAAGACATCATACACCAGAGAAAACAAGATGAATTTTGAACAATTTTTACCTCTCAACAGATGCCTTATATTTTTAAAATATCTGTTTTTAAAAATATTTCAGACACTGAGATTAAAAGAAAAATAAAATAAACTTACCACAAAATAAGAGGTTATCCAAAAGATGCTCAAGTTAAAACAAATTAAATTTAAGTCAAAGTTAAACAACATATCCGCACACATTTTTAACAATATACCATTACTCAAACATTTATTATAACTAATTCATACGACGGAATACATTTTAGAAAACGAAACAGACAGAAGTTGCAAGCTAGTCCAACCTACCGATTTAAATATTTTCCTCCTTGTTTTGGGGTAAGTTTATTTTATTACCAAAACGTTTTAAAAAAAATACTATAGACTAAATGACTTAAATACATTAGTTACTTTGTTTCTATTAAAAGACGTAATACCCAAGAAAATGTTACCTGGTTAACTGTTAGGAGGTAAATTTGGCCTAAAAATCTTTTTTTTATTTATGTCTTAGTGAAATCCTCAATATACCAAAACAAACATGACACAACACATACTTATCCGGTATATCTTATAGATATTACTGTTCATTTATTTTATAAACACTTAATATAATAAAGGACATTTTATTTTAAATTTTGGTCACCGAGTTACCAAAAAACATCCAAATCGAAGGGGCCGTCAACAGAAAATGCCATGCCCTTTCCTGCATCCGCAGAGCTTAATCTATTGAGGTATGGTAACAAGTTTTGGCTTGACTTGTGACCAGGTTATTCGAAGCTTTCAAGGTAATAAAACCCTAGGTGGCGATTGACTAGTATGTAACATGAAAGTAATTGATAAAAAAATCAAACCGTTACCAACTTCAGTGAGTTTTGAAGCTTAGGTATACATATTTTAACAGTATACATTAAGAGCATCAATTAATTTTCAAAAATTCAAAGATGTGTATGGAGTACCAGTGACGGCTCGTACTCTAAAATTTAGAGTCGACCTAGGCCAATCAAGGGCGTATTTACGGTGAGAGGGTATTGAGGTAATGACCCACCCCTCACTCCAGACTGGTTAAACATCATGTGTAATTTACATATTTTTACGGGAAAATTACATTTAAGAACTTGGCTAGGAAACACTACAGCACAAGAGCGACCGGCTGGATTGGGTCTCTTGCATATCCATAGATATAGTATTGATGTAAATATAAACAATGTAATTAATAAATTTGCTGCAGGAAAAAAATTAGACGTTATTCTATAACTATTTATTACAGGCTGTTTTATTTTTAAATTATGCCACAAGTATGATAAAAAATATGGGTATTTATGTTCTCATTCATTTAAAATAAAATATTATAACAGATTTTTTTTTTAAATTAACCCCCCCAGAAAGATTTCCTAAAATCGCCCTTAAGGCCAATATGGTGTTAATTGGTGCTGCGTCCAAATATAGTCAAATACTAGTCCTATTATTTTCCGTTTATTGCTTCAATGGTAATTAGGTAGGCATAAACCTACATATAGCAGATTTAGGATAGAGTGAAAATTTAATAAATAACAAAAAAATGTTAGTAAAACGTTCTAGTCAGTCAATTCAATTTTTAGATATTTTAATGTATCTTGCCTCAAGAGAAAAATAAAATGGG
This sequence comes from Kuschelorhynchus macadamiae, assembly GCA_030620095.1. Classification (NCBI taxonomy): domain Eukaryota; kingdom Metazoa; phylum Arthropoda; class Insecta; order Coleoptera; family Curculionidae; genus Kuschelorhynchus; species Kuschelorhynchus macadamiae. The sequence continues at coordinate 286,794 of JAUTXW010000197.1, read as the reverse complement.
TCCCAAATTAAATGCTACATACACATACACAACCAAAAAAGTATACTGTCCAGCAAGAACCACTTATAAAATAAATTTTAAATATTTTAAAATATTCACTTCACATTTCGTAACAACATTTAAACATGTAACATTGAGTGAAAATTACTAATATAATATATTTATCATCATTAGTCACGACTAATGTAAAGATTTAACAAATTAATTGAAATATAAGTAGTATCATTTTATAATAATTACAATTATTACCAGAAAAATGGTAGTATTCAATTGGAAAAATTCCGGGGATACGGCCACATAGAGAACGGTCGGTGTTGGGTGATATAAGCTAAGACGAATGTTATAGCATGGGGATATCTGAGAACATACTACGTACCGCGTGAATTAGTAGCTGAAGTCTAGCATTTGAGATAATAGAATCAGCTGGCCGAGCCACCGTCTATGGTAAATATATTAGAATATCTGTGGACGGTGGACCACGGACTGTTCTTAATGGCGTTATTTGTATGTTAGTCAAGCAACGATAATAGGGATACCTACCTATTTGCTATGTGCCCAGGAAATAATAAACTACATTTTGGTGTGCGTTTATAGGATGTTTGCTAAATTATTTTTCATAAATATTTACTTTTTTAAAAAGAGAATTTTCTCGGTATATTTTCTGTTACTGCCCAGTCTACCCTGCCTCCCCTAAGAAGCTGTCACTGTGGAGTAACTACAACTTTCATATGTGTTCACTTAAAACTCCAAATGCCATTATTTTGGGGAACTAATGCGAATATCATATTTTGGTAAATAGTGCTTAGTTTATTTGATACGATAAAATGTAAATATTTAAGTTTAAAATAAAAACGACGTCGTCCCTAGTATGGGAGCGGCGAAGCAAAAAAAATAAAACAGTTGCAAGAACTTTAAAAGAATTAGATTTCAAAAATACGTCTATTTCGAAGATATATTTGTTATTTATAGTAACTTGATTACTATAGCAGTTGCTGAGATATACAAGGCGTTTCACCTAAACTGATTCTCGGGGAATAACGGCAACATCAAAACTTTCGTAGTTATTTCATTTGGCAAAATAAAATTATTTTGAGCAAAAGAAAATTGACGCAGCCATCAGTTCAAGAGTCGTGGAAATAAAATGCAAAAAGTGTGATCTTTTAAAAAACGTAGGTCTATTTCAAAGACTTTTTTGTTATTTGCTACATAACGCTTACTGTATTGCTATTAGTATTAGATGTAGCGCGTCTATTAGTAGAATGATATATGAATATATTTTTTTAATTCCCTATATATAAAACTAAAAGTAATAATAACATAATAACAATATATATATAAGCTTAGGATAATTATACATTTAAAAATCTAAAAATATGCATGGAAATATACTCCGAAACATGGGAAAATATGCACTTAAAAAAGCATTTATTATCGGATCAAAAAAACACAAATAAAGCAAAAGTATAGCAATTAAAAAATTATATTATTTACACTTCAAGGTATCCTTAAGATGCTATTTTTACCAGTAATTATTACATTAATATAACTCTATAATAAAAGTATTTTTTTAAATAAAATTTTTATATATAGCTAACTAAACAAACTAACTAAAGAATAAGCCTGTTTAAAATTTATTGTTTACGTTATTTAACAAGTTGCGGTTACATTTTATTACTATATGATGTAACAAATTATCAAATTTAAATTTTCCTCCATTATCTGACAATAGTACTTTATACTCAGAAAATACTCGTTCAACATCACAAGATACAAATGGAACATATTCAGGGAAATTCAAATCACTGTTTATTAAGAATTGTTAATTATCTGGATTCAATGTCTCTTTATTGTCCAAAACTGCATTAATATTTTTCAAATTTTTGTAACCAATATTTTTTTGTAAAACCGTAGCTAATTATTGAGAAATTACTTTATTTTTAGTGTTGGTTATAGTTTCACTCACTATTTCTATCATTTCTACGCTTTTTGACAAAGAAAGTTCTTTCATCTCCAATTTTTTTATAGTATCAAACAAGCAAGAAAAATTGTTTTTAATGTAAATTAAATCCTCATGTACATCTTCTTTGCGCAAACCGTTTTGTGCTTCTTGTATACAATGTGATTATTCCGGATTAAATTGGTTGGCTATGTTTTTTATTGCCTCGATAAGTTCTGCGTAATAAATAGCAGCGTTTATCCAAGTTCCCCATCTAGTTACAATTGGTGATGGGGGCAGATGGATGTTTCCTGCAGTTTCCCTAAATTTTTCTACCCGAGTCGGAGCTTCTAGGAATACTTTCTTGACCGAGGAAATCAGATCGTTCACTCGTGGATAATTGTCACGAACTGGTTCTGCAACTCGATGAAGGTCATGGGCAAGACATGTGACATGTATCATTTTAGGGTACAATATTTGTAGACCACTCATTGCTTTACGCATGTATGGAGCAGCATCTATAATTGCTATTAACACTCAATCATATTTAATATTACCGGGCCATAAACGAGTGAGAGAGTCGTTGAAAAATCCAGCAAGAGTTGAATTATTTACTTTGCATAAGGTATTCATTGTTAGTAAATATGATTTATCCCTTTCTGCTTTTACACCCAACACACCAAAAACAAAATTAGTAACATACAACACATCTCTGTTCCACATCAGTTGTTTTATCTAGTAACACCCATATACTGTTTCCCGCAATTCGGCAACTGTCTTATTGTACAAATCTGGAACATAGTTTTCCTTAATGTGGATTCATGTGGAATTGATGTCTTTGTGTACTGCTCTAAAAATGATTTCAGGGCAGGATTATTTAATTTATTTAGTGGAATATCCACACTAATAAACGCCTTGCAAAAATCCTCATTGAATTTTGTTCATTTGGGTCCGAGTCCTGGTAAAAATGCTGTGGTGATTAAAACTTATTTGTAGTTCCTAAGTGTTGTGTCTCTTGGAATTTCACAATTTTTACAAAACAGCACAAAACCGTCAGTCCTAAAATCAGGAAAACCGATCACGAATTGATTTAATACCGCACTTAATGAACGCTTTTCTTCGGCATATTGGACAATGTTCACGCCACAATATGTAAACTAAACTGAATTGAAAAAAATTACTTCTAACATTCTTAAAACGTGCGTATTTATGATTGTATATCCGTGGTACATCCATAGATTTTAAAGGACACATGTTTTATAGGGTACCTATAACAATTTTAAGAAAGGAAGGGTAAAACCCTTGGCCTGCCAGCAACTAGATATTTTTTTATTATTCTGTTATTATGGATTATCTTTAAATTACCACAAATTTTTCTTGGGAAATAAAAATATATTCAGAAAAACTAGAATATATGCATTTGTAATAATTGCAAAGTATGTATTTGCATATGCTTTTATGCAAATTCATATATATCCTAAGCCTATACATACATATGTATATATATATATATATATATATATATATATTTATATATATATATATATATATATATATATATATATATATATATATATATATATATATATATATATATATATTATATATATATATATATATATATATATATATATATATATATATATATATATATATATATATATATATATATATATATATATATATATATATATATATATATATATATATATATATATATATATATATATATATATATATATATATATATATATATATATATATATATATATATATATATATATATATATATATATATATATATATATATATATATATATATATATATATATATATATATATATATATATATATATATATATATATATATATATATATATATATATATATATATATATATATATATATATATATATATATATATATATATATATATATATATATATATATATATATATATATATATATATATATATATATATATATATATATATATATATATATATATATATATATATATATATATATATATATATATATATATATATATATATATATATATATATATATATATATATATATATATATATATATATATATATATATATATATATATATATATATATATATATATATATATATATATATATATATATATATATATATATATATATATATATATATATATATATATATATATATATATATATATATATATATATATATATATATATATATATATATATATATATATATATATATATATATATATATATATATATATATATATATATATATATATATATATATATATATATATATATATATATATATATATATATATATATATATATATAT